>PITA01002114.1:105324-171173 GCA_004023965.1 Spilogale gracilis | reverse complement strand
ACAATGACTCTCGAACACTGAAAAAATAATATAAAGTAAATAATTTTTTTAAAAAGCCTATTGAAGATGACACATGAAAATAGGTATTGAGTAGGCAAGTAACTACATCTGCTCCAGGTACCAGAGTATCATGCCAATTTAAGAGAGACATAGATAGGGAATATATAGGCATACATATATGTACATACATGTCTATTCTTAGAGAAGTCTACAGAACAATGTGGAAAGGCACTTACCAGGCTATAAATATTAGTTACCTCAAAAGGATAAGAATAGGGGCCGGTGTGAAAGGGCTACTTACTTTTTTTAAATATGTATTTGTGTTTGTCACATTGTGTTTTACAATATGCATATGATACATTTATGATTTAAATAATTACTAAAGAAAGTTGTTAGCATCTTCAATCAGCAATAAAAGTTACAATTAAATGACAAATTAACTTTAAATATCCTGTCAGAATTGTGCAAGAGAAAAATAAAAAGGCATATTGGCACATATATTCTAAGCTCTCTCTACATATAATCAATGTGTTTTAAATTAAAAAAAAAAAAAACATGGCTAACATACTGACAACCTTCAACAGATGTAGAATCAGCCTGCTACCAATTAAAAGTAAAAATCTAAACTGTCACAAGTGACTTCCAAATATGTCTCAAGACTTTCCTTCTTGATTTCAAACTGTGTGCTCGATCTCTGTATTTACCTTCTGGAGCTTCCCTTTTCAGCAAAAGCATTAAGCAGCAACAGAAAATATTACTTTTGGAACTTAAGCCTAACACAATAATTTTGAATAGCTCTAATGTTGGTGTAAGAGGAAGAAGGCCACTGTTCTCTGCAATCCTATTATCCAGCTTCAAAAACAGAAACAATTACCTTACCGTTCAGATGCAAGTAAAATCCCAAGGATGCAGGTCTCAGGTGAATCAGTTCCGGAAAACAGCAACTTTGTCCTCATTGGAGGGCTGACTGTGCTGGCTCCATCTTGGCCCTCCCTCTTGCTCAGGCCCATGCAGTGACCTTGCTGGGATGACGTGTTTCAGGCCCCGTGGAGGTTAATGTATGCCCTGAGTGGAGCATGGGAAGGCTTGTTCTGAGCTTGCCTAACATCGTATACAGAAGGCTCCACTTTAGATAATGACCCTTTGACCTCACCACAATGCCCCTCGCTCTGTACAAGCTGCATCCAGCTATGGAGGGCAGTAGGGGAGAGAACAGCTGTGTGGTGCCTAGGTGGTTTGTTGCCCCATCCTCCTGTCACGAAGCTACCCTGAAAAAAACTCTGGTAATTGGAGTGGAGGGGTTTGCCTCCTTTCTGGGTCTCAAGGTCTTCTCAGTATGGAGGATACTTTAAGGACCCTCCTCCATCTTCTAGCACTCCTCTTTAAGGACCACTCAGGCCCTATTTGCCCTCAGCTTCTGTTTTAATGGCTGAGGTTTGTTTGATATCGACTATCTGTACAGGAGGAGAGGAAAACGAAGGCCCTCTGATACTCTGGCTACAGCAATCCATGTACAGTAAGATCCATGGCCAAGCATGTGGCTAGTTTTCTATTATTAAAAGTTGGTCTAAAAGTGCTTCTCTCTCCTTTCTAAATGCTCCCATCATAAAGCAATTCACTTCATGTTGCAAACGAGAGATACGCCGGGAAAGTGCTTTTTGTCTGTGAAGCAAAGGCACTTTCTGCCTAAGTTGCCTTGTTGCCACCCCTGGCAGGAAAGGACCAAGTGACCAGGATAGAAAAGTCACGGGAGAAGGAAAACCGCCCATGGAATTAGTCACCAATTACCGTTTACCAGCAGGAGAAGAGATGTGACATGAGTTTCTTTTGATCGGTGTTCTCTGCGTCTTAAGTCTGCGACGGCACTCCTCTAAATGAATAAAGAAGCCTACTGCTCTGCTATTCTCCGGCAACAGTTCAGCTTTTCAGGGATAGGATCATTAGAGGATTCTTTTTTAAAGGTTGTATGTTTTCCAGATGAGCCAAATTTCTTTCTCTCTGTTGTGGATCAAATATGAGATTTTATTCGATTCCTTTGCCATCATTTCAGCATGCATAATAAAGCTTATTTCCTTAGAGGAAACCTTTTTTTTTTAACATCTGATGAATTGTGGGAAAATCACTGGGGAAAATCTCAATTCATCTTTAGATTGCTATAAGTACGATCCAGGACTTCACAACATATTTGCAAGTATGTATGGCAACTAACGTAGAGTTAGCTACCTTAAAAAAAAATAGTCTTAATGTATTGTACTGAGAGAGAAGTTTATCTTCTCTGAGTCTTGGTTCCTGCTGAACCGGTCCGATAACAAGAAGTAACTTTCTATTTAATGAGGCAATTTTTTGTAAAGCCTAACCCTTGATCAATAACAAGGCTCACTGAAAGGCTAGTCCAGGATCATTTGGAACACAGAGAAAGATATTACCCTGGAGAAGAGAAATGTAACCCTTACACCAAATCTTTTCTTAACCTTGCAATTGCAAGAAAGAGCCTTTTAATCCTTTTGCCCCAGGACAAGATCTATGACTGCAATAATAGTCCATTGGAGCCCTTCATGCACCAAAGTATGAACTACAGAGCCCCATGATTCCAGAGAAGGTTTTTACTGACATATGGACCGGCTCTTTTTTTAATAGTTATACACTTATTTCAATATGTACTAAAAATACATATAATAGTAAAAATATAATCAGTACATGGCCATATGGATTTTTTTTTAAGATAGATATTTAGGGGCTCCTGGATAGCTCAGTCGGTTAAGTGGTTGCCTTTGGCTCAAATCATGATACCAGGGTCCTGGAATCGAGTCCTACCTCGGGCACCTTGCTCATCAGGGAGTCTGATTCTCTCTCTGCTTGTGCCTGTGTTCTCTCTCTGTGTCTCTCAAATAAATAAATCTTTTTTTTAAAAAAAGATAATTATGTAAATTAGCTTAAAGAAAAATATTAATAATCAGGTGGCCTTTAGACATGGCATAAATGTAATGGTGACAGTCAAATGGCTAAGATTGAGGAAATCATAACCAAAGTTGCAGACACTCTGCACTGAGGCCACCAAACTCTTCTGACCTTACACAGTCTCCAGTAATGTTGATGCATCTTCTCTGACATCTCAGCAAACTGTTTTTCTTTATCTTTGACAACGTACCTAGGTAGACCAGATCCCATACCTGATTCTGTGACTGGCTGTGTGGCTTCTAGCAGTTAATGCCTCAAGTTCAATTAGTTTATTAAGAAAAATAATTCCAGAGAATACAAAATAATTCCAGAAAGTATAAAAGCAGTGTCCAGGCCCTGGAGGATGGGGGAAATACAAACAGGTGGTAAAAGGTTCAAACTTAAATAAAAATAATATTTCCAATACCTACTTCATGGTCAAGGTGGTAAGGTCAAGATACAGCAGTGTAAATAGAGTAAGTGCTGTTCCCGTATAGAATGGCAAGTAGGGAGTAATGCAGTGTGTCAAGGGATGAGGGTTTGCCATGAAAGCCTTTATTCCATATACTTGGGGTAGCACATGTGTCCAATCCATCGCTTTCCCAATTGTTCAAAGAATGATGACCAAGATTATCTTCCGATCTTCTATCACAATCAAAAACTTACAAATGAATTTGTTCCACTTCTAAAAAAGTGGAGTAGGTGTACTTTTCCATATTCTTTCCAATAGGCACAAATAAATTCCCTGGATATTTTATATACATAATTAATATATAATTATATATATATATATAAAGTAAATATAGGAAGACTCTGGAAGGTGGATAGAAAGCAGACTAGCTTGGGACCTCAAGATCTGGGAACAACACCTTATGGTCCCCTGAATTTTCTTTTGGTCTTATATATTCTTCCAAACATATAGTTTAAGAAACTGGATGGGGTGCCTGGGTGGCCCAGATGGTTGAGTGTCTGCCTTAGGTTCAGGTCATGATCTCCAGGTCGTAGGATCAAGCCCCATGTCCCATGTCAGGCTCCCAGCTCAGCGGGGAGTCTGCTTCTCCCTCTCCTTCTGTCTCTCCCCCTGCTTCTCCCCTCTCTGTCTCTCTTTCTCAAAATGAATAAATAAAATCCTGAAAGAAAGAAAGAAAGAAAGAAAGAAAGAAAGAAAGAAAGAAAGAAAGAAAGAAAGAAAAAAAAAAACCTGGCAAGTGGCAAATGCCAAAGGCATAGAAAAAAAAGTAAGGCGCCCATCCAAAAAAAAAGTCTGTCCTGCCTCACCAAAGGACTGAAAACTTTTACAAAATAACCATTCTACTCCAGCTTTGTAAGGCAGACTTGATCCCTGTGAGGCAGTAACAAGACTGGCTCCCCAGGCAGGATCACTGCAGGTCGTTTAGGGGCTCTGGACTTCCACCCCACATCCATCAGGAATGGGGTGGTATCAGAGCCGTGGAGATAAAGGATTGTTACCAATCACCCAGCGATAAGGAGGTGATCAAAATCAGAATCCCAGTGGGGTTTCTGTAGAATTTAGCACCTCATTCTACAACTCAGAGAGAAATAAAAGGACCTAGAATAGGAAGACAACTTTTTCAAAAAAGGATAGAAAAGTTGGCGCAATAGTTGACTACCTGATTTTAAGACTTAAAATCAAATTTCCATAATCTAAACAGTGTGATATTGAGATAAAGGTAGAAAAATATATCAGTGGAGAATAATAGAAAATACAAAAATAGATATCTATAGAGACAAATAGTTTTTGACAAAGGTTCAGAAGCAGTTTAGTGGGGAAAATCTTTGTGTTCTTGCATTAAGCAGTTATTTCTTAGATATAATGCCAAAGTATGAACCCTAAATTAAAAAATTAACCTCTCGAAGTTGAACACTTATACTCTTCAAAAAGAACTTATCTCCAATTCAGACTGGAGAAAATGTTTGAAAATCATACATCTGATAAAAGACATATCTAGAATATATAAAGAACTCTCACACTTGATAAAAAGAAAGCAAACACTAAAAAATGTGCACATAATATGAACAAATATTTCTCTACAGAAGATATACAAATTGGCAAATAAGCATGTGAAAACCCCTCAAAACCTCTAACCATTAGAAAATTGCAAGTTTAAAGCACTGTGAGATCCCACTACCCTCTTATTAGAATAGCTAACGTTTAATCCTATCAAGTGTTGGCAAGCATGAAGGCGAACTAGAAGTCTCCTATCCTGCTGATAGAAATGCAAAATAGCCCAGCCACTTTGGAAAGCAGTTTGATTTTTTTTTTTAAAGATAAACATAGGGGTGCCTGGGTGGCTCAGTAGTTGAGCATCTGCCTTCGGCTCAGGTCGTGATCCTAGACTCCTGGGTTCGAGCCCTGCATTGGGCTTCCTGTTCAGCGGGAAGCCTGCTTCTCCCTCTCTCACTCCCCCTGCTTGTGTTCCCTCTTTAGCTGTGTTTCTCTCTGTTAAATAAATAAATAAAATCTTTAAAAAAAAAAGATAAACATACACCCAATATATGATCTAGCCATCCCACTCCTACCAAAATGAAAGACTATGTCTACAAGTCTTATACATGAATGTTCATAGCACTTTTTAAATATGTAGCCCAAAACTGGAAATAGCCCCAAACTGGAAACATCTCAAAGACATATCAACAAATGAAAAAGATAAACACTTCGTGCTATAGTGGTGCAATGGGATACTAATTTGCAATACAAAAAAATGAATAATTGATACATGTAATAAACAATATATACAAATCTAAACAATTATGCTGACTGAATAGAGCCAGACAATCAAGAAGACAAACTGTATTATCCCATTCATATGAAAACTTACATATGTCAAGCTTATCACATTGTACACATAAGTATATACTATGTCAATTACGCCTCAATAAAGCTATTAAAAAATACTGAACCAAATATCCCAATATTAAGATTGCACCTCAGAGTAATTAATCAGGATCTCTAGGGGTGAAAACCATCCAAGAATGAATAGTTTTTAAAGCTCCCCAGGTGATTCCAATGTGCAGCTGATGTTGAAATCAGCACTGTGATACAGAAAGGCCCCAGGAAATAATAAAGGGAAAATGTAATCAGCTCTGTATGATCTACTGCAGAATACGCTCAATGGGAAATTAAGAAGAGTTCACATGATCTGACTAGGGAGAAGTGAAGGATGACTTTAGAGAGAAGAGACACATGTCAAAAACGCCATGACTCACCATGTGACCAACATTAGCTACTCTGGGTTCAACTAATCCTTGATTCTGAGAACTACAGAGAACACCTACAGGCAAGGCTCTCTACCAAGAGGATTCTATTGACTCTGTGACAGAGAGATGGATGACTTAGGTTCTATGACAAATTCGCTGAGTGGGAAAACACACATATATACACTTTGTTTCTATTTTAAGTTTTCCTGGGAACTCTTACAAGAAACAAAAATCATGGTTTACGATTAAAAATCCCTTCACAACACAGTGCAAGTTACCATAGCTTTCATTTTTTTCAATTAAAAAAAAAAATTAAGGCAGGCACCTGGGTGGCTCAGTGGGTTAAAGCCTCTGCTTTCAGCTCAGGTCATGATCTCAGGGTCCTGGGATAGAGGCCCGCATCCAGCTCTCTGCTCAGTGGGGAGCCTGCTTCCTCCTCTCTCTCTCTGCCTGCCTTTCTGCCTACTTGCAATCTCTCTGTCAAATAAATAAATAAAATATTTAAAAAAATTAAGGCAAAACATAAACATGTTTATTTCTCTCATTTTTATGAGACCCAGGAGACTCTACACATAGGTACCTTCTACTTAAAAACCTTGGAATTTCAAAGGATGATAAAGGTTATTCAGAATCCAAGAAGGTTAACAGGAGGCTTTTTACCTGTGATCTTCAAGCTTCAGAAAATTGTAAACAATTTTACATCACATGCATATGTAAATTTTGGAAAAGAGAGAGGCCAGAGCTTTTGTCCATAGACAAAGGGATGGCTGACCTAAAATGTAAAGAACAATTACATCCAGACAAGCGTATTTAAGCATATTTTTTTATTCAACAGACTATATTCTTCAATTGAGAAACCATTTATTTCCCTAGAGTACGGAGGTTAGGGTCTAAGTTTATAGGAGTGCTTCTGTAGCATACTGACTGCTATGGTAACCAAACCTACTGAATAGCTCTTATTACCTAGTTGTGACAATTCTATTTAATGTATCAGCAAATCTTTCTGCCTTGGTGGAAGGTGTATTTGAGGGATGATGACAGATCAGCTATTCTTACTGAGCAGTTCCTATGCAGAGCTCTCTGCTGGAGTGCTTGGATGGAAAGCCAGCAGTCACAAAATTGGAACTTTTCTAAGCAATTTTAAGGGACCAAGTGTTTTAAAAGCTTTTTTCATTCTTCCCACAAGGCTAAATCCTCTAACAAGTAAATGGGAAGTATATCTCAATGAGGACCATAGAACCAGATTTTAAAGTGGGCTGTTTTGCTTCCACGAAGCTCAAAGGAGTCAGAGGCATGTACCTATAGAAGGAATCTGAATATTGGAGGAGGAGGACCATCATGGAGATGGTCAGCAAGTGGGAAAACAAAAACTCGAGAGCTTAGGAAGAAAGTTGAAAAAGTTAATCCAAAAGCAAGTTAACCCAGGTCTGAAGGAAAATATGAAAAAGCAATATTTTCAGAAATGCCATGCCTTTTATCTGTATAATTCACAAGGGAAGAGAGGTACAAAATATTTGTATCCCCAAGCAACACAGATTCCTTCCACATAAACATCCCAGGTCCCAAGGTCAAGCTCACCTTAATTGGTCTAGTCACAGCAGCCTCCATAGCAAATCTCTTCATCAACACTATTCCATTTCCCTCTTCTCTCATCCTCAAATGTCTCTGATTGTTTAAGGAAACACAGTAATTATCTCATCATATGCATGTTTCTTCTCCCGTACTTTCCTTGTAATAAGTATTAAGGGAATGAATGCTATTCGGTCATGAAATCTGCTCCATTGCTAACACTATCATTACTTCCATATTTATTTTGGGTCTTTTCTCAACTCCATGGGAGACACCACTTTTTAAAAATTTTACTGAAGTGTCCTACAGTGAATATTAAGAGAAAAGGAATCCCATTTCAATGGGAATGGTATATTTCTGGGCTTGTGACCTATAATGATAGATGTGACAAAAGGAGCTATATTAGATAAACATTATAGTTCTTAAATGTTTCAGACATAGATTTATGGAATTACTACTGGACTCTATGGCTTGAAAATGCTGCCTGATAATTTACAAGGCAAAGATTATATGACTTTACTCCTGGAGAATCACAGAGGCAATGCCTTCGGATTTAGAAAGAAAGAAATTAATGGTGATCTTACAAAAACAGGACCAGAGGGGCACCTGGGTAGCTCAGTTGGTTGGGCGACTGCCTTCGGCTCAGGTCATGATCCTGGAGACCCGGGATGGAGTCCCACATCGGGCTCCCTGCTCGGCGGGAAGCCTACTTCTCCCTCTCTCACTCCTCCTGCTTGTGTTCCGTCTCTGGCTGTGTTTCTCTCTGTCAAATACATAAAATCTTTAACAAAAACAAAGCAAAACAAAACAAAAAAAACAAAAACAGGACCAGGCTATATAATCTAAAATAACTCATGATCCAGCCTAACTTAAAAGGTCCTAGGGAAAAAAGTACTGGGCAAATGGGAATAAGTCCCATCCATTTATTTTTCTATCTCCCTCAATCACTACAGATTGTGACCTATCACCTCTGCTGGAAGGGATGTATTGAAAGTTCCTGTTTAAAAGAGTGATCTAGGATAGTGGTTCTCAAAGTGTGGTTCTTGGAGAAGCATCAGCACCAGCATCACCTTGCTCCTTATTTAAAATGCAGATTCTCAGACCCCACCCTATACTCAATGACTCAGAAATTCTGGGGATGGGACCTAACAATCTGTGTTTTAATAAGCCCTCCAGGTAAGTCTGATTCTCTCTTGAGAACTGCTGGTCTACAAAGAGCCAAACCATTTTTCTGTTCTTGGGGGATTTTCTTCCCCATCTTAGCCTGAAGTGAGAACTATAGATGAAGTAGAAACTATATTTTGTAAATGCCTGTGCTTGCATACTGTGTCCTTCTCCCTACATTGCCCAACTCGTTAGAGAAAACTGAGTTGTTGAAACCATACTGCCCATCTGATCCTTGTTATTTCTCCCTCAAATGTTGAGGAAAATCTATATTTTCTATCCCTGCTAACATTGACTTTGTTCAGGCCCTCTCATTTGAATTTTTTACCCCCCCCCCCGATCTGAGGCCATCCTTCATCGGTCCACCCCTACCCCCACCTCTGCTAATCAGAATTATGTATCTAAAACATCAATTTGATCATTGCCTCATGAGGCCCTTCTTAACTACCTCAGACCTACATTTTAAGATTTCTGTCTCACCTTGTCAACTATCCTGTTCTTCTTGTTCCTGAAGTCTCCCAAAGTCTCTTAGGTGCCAAGGACTGTGGCTACTCTCCCTGGTCTAGACAGCTATGGTAATGATGTACACCTACAGATGAACTTGTGACTCCTCAGCTTCTCTTCTGCTTGCAGTTCTCTTCTGTACCTGTCCCCTCCCCTTCAGGAACAAGGTTGGTTCAGCCCAATTGGTATTCTAAACTGGGCCAAAGGGAAAAGCCACAGCAAAGTTCTCTAACATGCAAAACTTTGAGTAAGAACTTAGGAGAGAAGAACCCCTGTTAGTGGATCCATGACTCAAGTGGAATTTTCAGTTTCTTTAGGTAGAAAAGGTAGAAATAGCATTTTGCTAGTGAGGAATATTTAAGCCTCCAGGCATAATCTTTTAGATAAGATCACTCGAGTACAGTACAAAAAGAATACAGTACCCCTTCAGACAGGCGCAGTTATCATATACCCTGAATTATATAGGCCAACTCTAATTTCAGAAACTCTTTCCCACAGTTCCTCTAAATTACCAATTTTAAGTTTTTGCCATGTAAAATATATCTTATAGATCTGTTGCATCACCTGCAAAAGGCACTAAAGTTCCTTGAGCTATTGCGTCTTAGTTTTTCATTTGGAAAATATATCTAAATCAAAGACTTTTTGCCTAAAACATAAATAATTCTCACCATCTCTGAGATACACATAATGTCAGAATCAGAAAAGCAATTGAGACATCTTCCTTTATCCAATGAGAACAACCTCTCTATAATCTTTTGTACATCAGCCAGAATTTGGGCAGAATACCTCTTATGAGTCTGACCAATACTAAATATGCTAGAAAAATGGCCTTTTGATTTGTAACTTGAAGGAAATTGGCACTAAAGCTCAATGGTTAGTGTCACTTTTCTCCATTCTGTCTCATACAGAGATGAAAGTTGGCAAGGATTTTATTTCCTGCTGCAAATGTCTAAACTCTTCAGTTTTTCAGTGATTTTATTGACAGGATCTAATGCTGATTCCACTCTAATGTAATGACTTGAATGCCTGAAAACCACAAGATCCACCAGGACTGAACTCATGTTGTGTCTGCACACTAAGTTCCTTTCTGACCTAAACAATTATTGTTGATGTCCATCAAATCAATGGTAATGGCTCTTGGTTCCATGGCCATTGTTTGTTGTTGCTTTTGGGCCTAACTGGAAACATTGTTTATTGTTGTTTTTGAGTAATTGACATTTTCCTTTAATATAAAAGTAAGCCTTCTACCGGGAAAATGAAGAAAGTGAGAGAGCTGGCCTTGATAAGAAATCATGAGAGATCCATTCACAGTATTTCTAAAACCATTTGAATTCAAACTATGATCAATATCACAGTTCCTCGGCATATGTTACAGGTATTTTCTTTAATCAGTATTCAGTGTAATATCCAATGTGCAGTATAGATTCTATGAAGCAACTATTTTCACTCAAAAAAAAGTCATGATATCAGAAACTTAAAAACACTCCGTCTGCTATCTACTACATAAAGTGAAGAATTGCGTCAAATATATTTTTACAATTTGCACTGTTTTCTCACAAATGAAAGCCTCTTTTTTTGCCATTATGTTTTCCAGATTACATCAGAATTTTTTTACTATCAAAAAAGGGATCAAAAAGAAATACAGCTATAACCCTTCTGTAACATGCCTTCAAGGACAATGGTTGTGTCCTGTCATGAATGCAGGTATCCGACACAGATGATGGGAGGATGCAAGAAGAGGAGGTGGCTTTAAGTTGTATGAAGGTAATGCTTACAATTATAAGTCTGTAATACTTACAGCAAATTCATACCCACAATAACAGGACATCAAACAGCATCTTGATCAAAGAGGGAAAATTCCAGCAAGCAGAAAACAATTTTAAAATAACCCAGTATTTTACTTGTGATTTCTTTAAAAAAAAATTACAGATCTATAGTGATTAGACCCATGCTTTTAAAACCCCTTCTTCCTTTCCTTACCCACCCAGGCCTCACAAATATCTTAGCTGCCCTCTAGCCTACTCTCCTGCTCTCCCCTAAACTAATCTTGCAAGTTCATCCTATGTGGTTCTTCTCCACTGCTTTTCTGATTCTGTATCAGCAAAAACTCAGAGCAGCTCATCTGTCAAGGTAAGACTCTTTGAAGTGCTTGTACTGTCTTCCCACTTTCCTCAAATGCATTATGTTGAAATCTTGACCCCATCATGATGGTATTAGGAGGTAGGACCTTTGAGAGGTAATTAAGTCAGGGGGCAGAGCCCTCACAATAGGGATTGGTGCCGTATAAAGGCGATCTTGGAGATCTAGCTCTTTCCTTCCTCCAGGTGAGGGCAGCAAGAAGGCTATTTATGAACCAAGAAAGCAAGCCTCCACCCCACACAGAATCTGTTGATGCCTTGGTCTTGGACTTTCTGGCCTCCCAAACTATGAAACATAGATTTCTATTGTTTATAAGCCACCCAGGCTACAATATTTGGTTATAGCACCCAAATGAGCTAAATTGCTTGCCAAGCCAGAATCTGCCTTAGAGGTTAGAGGAGCCATCTGTTACTTATTTCCCTCACATATTGATCTAAGAAGTTATCCCAAATATCAACATCTCTGTATCAACACCTAATTTGTCACTCTGGCTTAATTTCATCTGAGACAGAAGTTTACAGAGTTATCTAAATGAAGCTAAGTAAGTTAAGAATATATGTTAAACCATTCTTAAGAAAATGCAGGGGGCATCTGGGTGGTTCAGTGGGTTAAAGCCTCTGCCTTCGGCTCAGGTCATGATCTCAGGGTCCTGGGATCCAGGCCTGCATCGGGCTCTCTGCTCAGCAGGGAGCCTGCTTCCTCCTCTCTCTCTCTGCCTGCCTCTTTGCCTACTTGTGATCTCTCTCTCTCTGTGAAATAAATAAATAAAATCTTTAGAAAGGAAGGAAGGAAGGAAGAAAGAAAGAAAATGCTGGGGGGAAAATTTTTCCAACTTGTACAATCAGAAATGTGTTTCAGTTACAAAATGTTGGGGATTATTTTGATAGATGCTTCCCCTTTACCCTTAAAGTCTTGCAATTGATACTTTCTTTATATCGTGGTTACTTAAACTTTCCCCAAGTTTTTCAAGACAAGCAATTCTCTTTAAAAACGAAACAAAACAAGCAAGCAAACAAAAACCCTCAAAAGCAATGTTTTAAATGTGTAAGATTAAATGAACTTGGAACTGTTTCCAGATCTCTAGTTGTCTTTCCATGGTGTTTGGGTATTTAAAAACAGATTTACATGAACAGAAGACATAAAAAACTGCCAGTAGGGGCCACGCATTCTTAGAACATCTTTATCATAGGAAGTGGAAGGTTATCCAGCAACTCCATTAGTGACACATCAGCCGAAAGATGATGAGGAAGGATCAGAACATGATGTTATTAAACACATTCTATTGTACTCTGATTCTTCAGAGAACTCATCCATACCCTAAATCCTACTACCCTATCCAAATGTGTCCACCACCCTATTCCTCCCAGGTGCACAATGAGTCATTGATTTTCATTTGTCCAAAACTGAATATATGCCAGATAAAAGGAAAATCTCTAGGCTAAAAAGGGTTCTAATAAAACAAAACAAAAACATGCAATCATAAAGGAATCCACTTCAATTCTCTTCAGAAGAAAAGATTCAGCTGTTAATGACTAATGCAATTTCTTTTTTGATGTAGACAAGAGGAGATGTTAGCATCATATCTTGATGAATTTTATAGGGCTCTTTCTCTCCTTCCTTTTTCTATGACTTGCCCCAGGTCCCCTACTTCATATTGATAAGTCACATTGTTTCTAAAATAAAATCAGATGAAATATTAATGTTGATTTTGTGAGTATAGAAGTGAGACAATGCTGCCCTTTAAAAAAGGATAGTGAAATGCTGTATTGCCATTCATTCCACGTTCTGTCCTGGCCACTGTGGATGCTTGATAAAGAAAGTAGACAAGATTTCCAAAATTAATAGCATCTACAATGTAATGGAGGAACTAAGTCAGGGGTTGGCAAACCATGACCCATGGGTTAAACCTGGTCCGCCATCTCTTTTTGTAAATAAAGTTTTGTTGGAACACAGCCATGCCCATTTGCTAGAATAACCGAACTGAGCACTCTCAGTGAAGAACATACAACTCAAAATGCCAAAAATATCTATTATCTGGGCCTTAAGTAAAAAGGTTTTCCAACCCTTGAGTTATACAATAAAGAAATAAACAATAAACACATAATTATAAAGGTTGATATGCATTATGAAGGAAACAGAATGTTGTAATAGAAGAAAATGAGTTGGGGGAATAGGTCTGCTTGGAAACAGTGATCTTCCTCAGATGGTGATACTTAAGCTTGGGGGATTAAATGCTCAGAGGAGTCAGCCAGCTGAAACACAAAAGAAAGGAGAAGAGCAGGGAGAGCACTATTTAAGAAGGAAAGTAACATTATACTCAGGAACAGATCACTTGGATTAAAATACTGCATCGAACAGTTATTAGCTTCTCTTTGTGCCTTGGTTTCCTCATTTATACAATAGACCTAGTAACAGTCTGTATTTCACTGTAAGTACCAAAAGTATTAATATATGTTGGGGACAGTGACTGGTACAAAGTAAGCAATCAAAAATAGGTGCATAGTCAGTGAAGCATCCAACTTTTGGTTTTGGCACAGGTCATGATCTCAGGGTTGTGAGGTCAAGCCCCACATCAGGCTCCACGTTCAGTAGGGAGTCTGCTTGAGATTCTCTCTCTCCGTCTCTGTCTGCCCCTCCCCCCACTCTCTCTCTCTCTCAAATAAATAAATCTTTAAAAAAAATCAGTTATTGCTATTCTTATTAATGTTGATCTTCCTGCTATTATAGTTCATAATCAAAAGCATATTTTGTGACCAATAAAATCTGGGCATGTTCAAGGAATCAATAAAAGAAAATTATGATGGATTGGAGTGGACAAAAAGCAGAGAAATAGGAGAGGAGGTAGAAGTAGTAGATGCGGTTCATAGTTATACTTTTTTTAAGTATAGTGAGAAGTCATTGAAGGTTTTTAGTCAAGAGAGTGATTTTTGCTTCTGTTTTGCAAAAAGCTCCTACTTGTTTGTGGAGAATACACTGGAAGAAGATAGGAGTACAAGTAGAAAAAGGAAAAGAAAAAGAAAAGAAAAACCAATTAGCACGTTCCTGTAGTAGTCCATAGAAGAAATACTGGTGATGTTCTAGGATGAGAGCTGTGGAGATTAAGAAACCTGTATAAATTCAAGATATATTTAGGAGGCAGATTCAACAGAACTTGCCAATGGATTTAATATGGTTGGTGAGAGAGAATGAGGAATTCAGAATGCTCCTAAGCTTCTACTAGGAGCCACCAGCTGAGTTGTTCTCTTATTAGAAAATGTAGAAAAAATGAAAATAAGAAGTTATGGGGGTGAAGTCAAACTTTCAGCTTTGCATATTTTAGATCTGAATTGCTTGTGAGGTACCCACATGGAGATGTCAAAAACTTAGTTGGATACAGATCTTAGTGGCCTGTCACAACAGGTTTATTTCACTCTTTTTTTTTTCTTTTTTCTTTTTTTTTTTAATCTCACTCTTATGATATAGATCTTGTATGGGATGGTGGGAAGTTTTGCTTCTTGTATTCACTCAGAGTGTCGGTCAGCTCAAGCTGCCATAACAAAATACCACAGACCAGGTGGCTTGAACAACAGGAACTCATTTTCTCACACTTCTGGTGGCTGGGAGTCTGAAATCACAGTGCCAGCACTGTCTGGTTCTGGAGAGAGCTTTCTTTCTGGCTCACAGATGGCCACCTTCTCACTGTGACTTCACATGGTAGAGAGAGTGCTCTGGTCTCTCTCCTGAGGACACTAACCCTACCACATCACAGCCCAGTCTTATGACCTTATTTAACCTTAATTCCTTTCATTCTTCAAATATGGTCACAGTGGGGGGTTAGCATATGGTTTTGAGAAGAAGGGGGACACTATTTAGTCCAAAGCATTCAAAGAAAAATCTAACTGAAGGTTAATTTTATGGTTGTTTCTCCAATCATGACAGCAGTGGGAGAAGAATGTGAGAAATCACGAATTAGTTTATAAAGCCTGTGCCAAGAAGTTATACATGTCAATTCTTCCCACCAAAGGAGAGAATCCAGAAATCCATAACTAGCACCAGGTTCAAAATTGAGGATCTTTGGTAGTACGGTTTTATACCAGGTCCACATGTGGTTCCTTGTGATCTCAAGACATAAAAGAAAATTTCCCTATCTCACTAAAATATGCAGCAGTGGAAAGGGGACAGGAAAACCTTGACAAGCACTTCCATTCAGAAACAAAGAGAACGGATTTTTCAAAGACAAATATTTCCTATGTGTTTCCCAAACTCCCACTGGGCAGATATTTTTGAGAACTTCTCATCCTGAGTTGAGGAACACTTCTAGATGGGCCCCAATTCTGGCAGGGTTTACTGTTCTCTGTGGCCCGTGACTCTACTCTCAAAGACCGTTCTCCTCCTTTGTCCTCCTTGGTTATAGCTGAAATAAACGTCGGATAATGTGTCTCTCGGGAGACAATAGCTTTACTAGACTGCTCCTGCCTGTAGATGGCTGATGGCTTTAAGTCTAGGTTAGGGACTTTTTTGACATTAACTATTTAAGCACCTCTTATCAATATGATTCACACGCCACAAGCCATACTTACAGTTCAGACAAACTTCTTAAATGTTCTAGTTTATTTTCTCTTTCCCTTGCTTTGTTCCTTCTCTCTCTCATGAATTAATTTTGGAACATGGGTCAATTCAACTTCAGAGAGAGCCATACCTTTTATGTCTCTTACTTGAGTAATTTTGTCTTTTTGAAAGGAATTTTTAGGTCATACAACTTTAACTGAACCTTTGTTCTGAAATACCTTAAGCCATCCACAGACTTAAACAATGGTTGTGACAACTACACCTTTGATTTAATTCTTGCCTAAGGTAATTTCAGTCAGTCTTTGCTATTCAAAGTCCTTTTCATTTGTATGTTTTATTGGTTAGGGTTATGAAAAATTTCAGGTTCCGTATCTGAAAAGCCCCTGAATTACTTTACTTATATTTCCTTTCTTTCTTGCAAAAGGAAGAAAGAAAGAAAGAAAGAAGAGAGAAAGCTAGTCTAATCCTTTTTAAGCGCATAGGTTTCTTTCAGTACCTTGTTAAAAGCAGCCAACAAGGACCAAACTATGAATATTCTGTTTTCAGTCTCTTTCCCTAGAACTATAAAGTCATTGGATATATGACCCGCCTTCTGAATTACCACAGGCAAGTCTTACCAAACTTTCTGCACCCATAACTTGCCCTTCCAGCCTCCTATAACAATTTTTCCATTACCCTGTCCTTAAGTCAGGGCCATGTGGTCAGACCTCCTCTTCTGACACCTCATGACTAAAACCAACTTCAGTATGAAGTAGGCTAGGTTATGCTATAACAATCAATAACCAAAAGAACCTCAGATGCTTATTACAAGCAAGCTTACTGGAGAATCACAGTTTATATCCAATATGGGATGGCAGGATAACTCTGTTCCTGATAATATTCAGGGACTCAGAACTGATGGAGCATTCATTCCAATGCTTACCTCCATGATCACTGTCATCCTGGAAACACAGGGTCACAAATCATATTTAGGCTCTTAAAGCTTCCACCTGAAAGTGACACATGACATTTCTGCTCACATTTCATTGGAGGAAGCAAACTACACGGCTACACCTCCCATTAAAGGACATAAAGAAGGGAGATCCCACCATGTTCCAAGAAAGTTGACGACCTCAAATATTTGTAAACATCACTAACGATCACTCTTACAACTTCACTTATTACAGACAAACTAGCATCATTATTGCCATGCCAGTGTGCAGCATGCACTCAACTAATGTTGAATAAATTAGTAGAGTATGATTCATAAGGGGCTGATGATTCAGTATACACAAGAATTGCAGGGATAAAAAAATGTTCATTTACATTATATGTAAGTTGTACTCTGACTTCAAGTTGCTAACCCATATGGGGGGAGATGTAAATAAAACAAAAATATTCATTGCAACCATATTTTTCCAAATGGTAAGGGGAAAAGTGCTTTAATAAATTTAACTTTTAGCAAACTAAGTTTTAAATGTAAAACCCAGCCACTTTACCTACTATTTTAGAAGAACTTTCAGTTTTGTTTCAGTCAAACTTCTTGCCTTTCCTAATGAATGTTCCATAATCTTCCTGTGTAACTTTCACAGATTTGCAGTCATAATTCTAACTGGAAATATTTGCTGCACCATATAGAAAATGTATGTGCCTGGGATGAATATAAATTGATTTCCTATGATCTAAACTTGTGCCTTAAAAAAATTCTTCACTCTTACAGTGTTAAGTACATAGCAGTAAATCAGTTTAGTACACAGTAGTAAAATATAAGCTCATTTTCCTGTACAAAGGATAAAAGTCATTTTAATTGATTCACTTGACTATTTAGCATATTACTTTTAGTCTTAATTATTCCAAAATAATGCATATAAGATATATGCATTGTCAGTTTTTGTAATGTGCAGAACTGCTAGAGAGCTTCTGAAGCAACTGAAATGACCCAAGCCTCCCCAACTCTAAGGAAGCATTCTTAAATACCCATTTCCCTTTAAACATAAGCTCTTCAAGGACAGGAACCGTATTCTATACACTTTATTCACTTTGTTTTTGCAAAACTGCTTATTTTATGTTTTCACCTTTCCACTGTAAAAGGTTTGGAAAATTTAAAAAGATACAAAGTTTTATATTACATCTGCACTTCAGTTAATTTGACTCTCCCTGAGTGGCTAGCATATAGTTTTGCTAGGCTTCATTCAAAGAAGGGTTTAGAAAGATGGAAGTACAGTTATCTGGGAAGAGTCAGAAGTAAGGCATATTCTGATGACCATAAGTAGGTTTTCTAATATGCCTGACAATTTGAGATGAAGGGCTCAGATTTCTTTTAATCCAACCACCCACTTCTTGTTTGATTTCTCCCCTTTAGAATCTCCATCATTTAGTGATGGGAAACTCTTCCCCTCTGAGGCAATCTGTTGAGGTTAATGTAGAACGTGAACTCAGCCATAATACCTGGCTTGCTAATATGTAACAAGGAGCAAGGAGGTCTTCAAGGGTGAGGGAAGATTTCAGAGAAGGGCGTAGGCCTTTGGAATGCCCAGGCCTGCGTGACACTCTGCCAACAGAATGCCCTGGGGAGTTGCCTGCCCTGAAGCTTTCTTAGCCCAAACAGCTGTCCCATGATCTAAGAGATGTATGCATTGTCCCTTAGGCCATGTTTAGCAGAACTTGTAGAACCCATAGATTTCCATATGGTGTCTTTTCTGTGAACAGTTCCTCCTAGTTTCAGTAAGATCCCTTGTCACACATCCCCTGCTTGAGAAACAGTGATAAGGATTTGTGATTATCCTGAAGGACCAATGAAAGCATAAAAGCGGGAGCAAAGAAGCACAAAGGTTCTTTGTCTTTGAGCGTTGACCCCTTTGCCTTCTCCCTTTCATAGCAAACTTTGGAGTAATCTTTCATCTGTCTGTACAGGGATTGCTGGCCATTCCCCACAGCACCCTCTTCATCTCTAGAAGCAGTTGAGATAACAGAAAGCAAAATACTGAGATTTTGAAGCACAGAGAAAAGTTGCAATATGTAAGTCATTAATTGACATAATCCAAAATTAAGAGTTAATATTTGTGTGTACAAATTTTGTGGTTGTTTGTACCTACGTTGTCCTTCCTTCTAGTAAACAGAAAGAAATTGAAGTGTAGTACAGCTCAAATCAATATAAATGCAGGGTACACCAAAGAACACAAAAATAAATTACAGAAGTGCATTCTCCTATCATTTACTAAGGAAGAATGATTTTAGACTTGATATAATACACTTTATTATATAGTTAATTCCATGTGTAAAATGAATGTTTTCATGGGAGGCCATACTCCTATTTCCTAACAACTTTGTTCTTATTTTTGTAACCAATTAAGCCACTATTCATAAGCAGAATCTTTAGTTTTCTTTTTTTTTAAGATTTTATTTGACAGAGAGAAACACAGCTATAGAGGGAACACAAGCAGAAAGATTGAGAGAGAGAGAGAAGCGGGCTTCCCGCAGTGCAGGGATCCTGATGCAGGGTTCGATTCTAGGACTCTGGGATCATGACCTGAGCTGAAGGCAGATGCTTAGCCACCCAGGTGCCCCTAGTTTAGTTTTCTAAAATAATACATAACCTTTGAGAATAACTTGTGAAAAAAAAAATTCCCTGATTTGAGTGCTATCAAACATTTAAAAAAATACAGAAATCACTGTTCCACTCCATATTCCTCTTCTCCCACAGCACTGACTTCCTTGTAATAGTAAGGACAATATAATATAGTCTCTTAATGACATGTCAGATTTATCAAAATCTCCCCCAGATGCTGTTCTCCCCATCTAAAGTTAGGATCTGGTGTTGGATAAGCCAGAAACACCACGAGAGAGCTTTTCTCACTACAAGCCAAAGATCCTCAAGCCAACTGCAAAATGACACCTAGATGTTCTCCCAGTGGGAAACAAGAAGACAAATTTCCTAAGCCTGATGTTTAAATAGAGGTTTCAGTCCAGCCATTTGAAAAGAATTTGGCTCTTTTTATCCCCTCACAAACCAGTAGAACTGGCAAACTAGTGAGTCAGCAAGACTACTACTGATTATGCATATGAATAAATATTAACTTTCCAACATAGACCAAGTTGAACTCCCCAACACCTTCTCTGTGGCTTCCTTCAGATTGCTTCCCATCTCAGTTTTGCCACCTGAGCAGCCCAGACAGAGGCTTGCACCACTTTGGGAACAACCCAATACTGTTCAGTAGGCAATGGAAAAGAGGACCATCATAGCCAAGGAAACAGCATCTGAAGACCAGGGCTAACACACCCGTTCATCCTCTAATAAAACAAAGTGCTGTATTTTATGTCCACCTCGTTCCATGACATTCACATATATATGACTGCATTCAATCTGCAAAACAATCAAGTGAAGCAGGTTTTATCAACATTATTTTAACATGGTACTGTGGGTGTTAATGAGCGATCAGGAATTAAAGTCAGTTTGGTCTAGCTTAGTTTGGTTTTACTGATTCCAGTTCTAGGGCTTTTGTTCCATTGCCTTCCTCTTACCAGATGTACAGCTGACAGTCACAGGGAAATTTATGCATTAACCTTCTTAAGAAGGACACAAGGTGGTAAAAAGAAGTTTTCTTTATACTGAAAAAAGTTAAAATCCATTAAAGACAATGATTAAGGCTTCATAGTATCTTACGGTAAACAAATTGATGTTTTCACATCTCTAAGAATTACTGCACTTTCTGCAGACATCAGTTTTTAGAGAAGGGGATAACAACCCTTATGCCCTTAATGATGATAATCACAAATTCGTATCCTCTTCCATCTTAATTAATTTTTCACAAACTGGTATTCTCGCTTTCCTTCACGTGCTTAGTCAGCGAATGGTATGTGCTGATGCCAAGGACATCCTTGCATTTTCATAGACCACATCCATGCCTAGCATGGCATTTAAAAATCAAGGTTTTTTGTTGTTGTTGTTTTGTTTTGTTTTTTAAAGATTTCACTTACTTATTTACTTGCCAGAGAGAGAGAGCACAAGCAAGGGGCAGGCAGAAGGAGAAGCAGGCTCCCCACTGAGCAGGGAGCCCTATGCAGGACTTGATCCCAGGGTCCTGGGATCATGACCTGAGCAAAGGGAAGACAATCAACTGAGCCATCTAGGCATCCCTAAAAATCAAGGTTTTTGATAACAGAGTCAAGCAAGACAGTGAGGATATGTTGAGTGAATCTCCATCACCTGTATCAGATTAAAGGTATTTTTTTCTGGAGATAGTACCCCATAATTGAGAGCATACCCTTGTTTTCTGGCCAAGTTCCTCAAGATGTTAATCTGTAATATACAAATTTCTTTGATTGGCTCTTCACAAAAAATTCTGCCTCTCTACTCACATCATATGACTTAACAAGAGTTTATAGATTTCACTTTTAACTGAGAGTATTTTTTGTAGCAAGATGTACAATAGCCCATTTTAAACATCTCATGCATTACGTGTAACCACTCAGACCTTTCAAAAGAGTACAGGTAGCTCACAGCCTCCAGCAGCCACAAACTTGGATCCATGGCAGCATTCACCCTAAAGTTCCTGCTCCCTACAGGCTCCTCTTAGCCAATGACTAAGACCCGCAGAGTACTAGAGCTAGACCATATCTGACCAACCCAGGACTCTGATTACAGGCAATTTTGCTCAGATGCTCCACTGACCACAAGGTCCTTGGAGATGTATAGACTAAAGCCCTTTATACCCAATCCTTTTCCTTCCCTCCCTCCTTTAACTATTGTGTCAGACTTACATTGTGGTCTGAAGATTCTTAGGTGCCTCCTCTTGCTCCATCTTTATCTTTCAGAGATATTTCCCTCAGTAAATCTAACTATCTAATAGTTTGTATACCTGTTTCATGGAGGACCCAGAGGTACAGTTGTAATTATTAATGACTTTTTTTTTCGGTTTTTGATGCAGTGTTCCAAGATTCATTGTTTATGTATAGCACCCAGTGCTCCATGAAATACATGCTCTCCTTAATACCCATCACCAGGCTCACACATCCTCCCGCCCCCCTCCTCTCTAAAATGTTCAGTTTCTCAGAGTCCACAGTCTCTCATGGTTCATCTCCCACTCTGATTTCCCCAATTCATTTTTCCTTTCCTTCTCCTAATGTCCTCCATGTTATTCCCTATGTTCCATAAGTAAATGAAATCATATGTTTATAGGTTTCCAGGAATGCATCCATTTCTTTTAGTTTGCTTAACTTATTGGCATATAGCTGTTGATAATAATTTCTGATGATTGTTTCTATTGGTGTTGGTTGTGATCTCTCCCCTTTCATTCATAATTTCATTAATTTGGGTCCTTTCTCTTTTCTTTTGGATTAGTCTGGCCACTGGCTTATCAATCTTATCCATTCTTTCAAAGAACAAGCTTCTAATTTCATTGATATGTTCTACTGTACCTCTAGTTTCTAACTCATTGATATTTGCTCTAATCTTTATTTCCCTTCTTGTAGGTGGTGTTGGCTTAATTTGTTGTTGATTCTCCAGTTCCTTAAGGTGTAAAGAGAGTTTATGTATTTGGGATTTTTTAATTTTTTTGAGTGAGGTTTGGATGGTTATGTATTTTCTCTTAGGACCACCTTTGCCATATCTCATAGGTTTTAGACCTATGTACCTTCATTCTCATTGGTTTCCATGAATTGTTTAAGTTCTCTTTTGATTTCCTTGTTGACCCAAACATTTTGAGCAGGATGTTCTTTAGCTTCCAAGTGTTTGAATTCCTTCCAAACTTTTTCTTGTCTTTGAGTTCCAGTTTCAAAGCATTCGGGTCTGAGAATATGCAAGGGATAATCGCAATCTTTTGGTATCAGTTAAGACCTGACTTGTGACCCAGTATGTAGTCTGTTCTGGAGAAAGTTCCATGTGTGCTCAAGAAGAATGAGTATTCTGTTGTTTTAGGATGTAATGTTCTGTGTATATCTATGAGGTCCTTCTGGTCCAATGTGTCATTCAAAGCTCTTGTTTTTTTGTTGATCTTCTGCTTAGATAATCTGTCTATTTCTGAGAGTGGTGTGTTAAGATCCCCTACGATTAACATATTCTTATGTGCATGACTCTCTATTTTGATTAACAGTTAGCTTATATAGCTGGCTGCTCCCATGTTAGGATAACTAATCCTGAGGATAGAAAGCATTCAAAGAGAAGATAATACACTGGACCCTACATGACCCACTTCAATTCAAGGGAAAACTACAGACACTTCCCCTGTGTCTGTTGCCATCCTCCTCTCCTTCTGAAATTCAGTGTTTAGTAGGAAGTGGACAACTCTGGCAGTGGGGAAGAAACAAGTCTGCCAAGCAATGCCCAAGATAAAGGACATTTATTTTCCTACTTAGAAATATGGCAGGGCTCCTCTCACTCTGCCTCCCAGCACGAGATGCAAGCAGTTTGCTTTCATTGCATTAAAGACTCTTTTTAGAAGCCTAGAGGCAGCCAAGTGAACTTGCCTCTTTCTCTCTCTCCTCTTTCTCTCTCTAGTCCCAAAGATAGTGCAAACTTTTATTCTCTGTCCCATCATGAAGTCCAGCACCTAAATAGTGGTTCTGACACCCTGTCTCCTAGACAGTATGTGAAGATGGTTTTAGGGAGGCTAGGGTTGGGGAGTGTGATGTCCCAGAAGGCAGAAGACATTAATTTCTGTTTAGCCTGAAAATTCTTGGTGAGGTTGGCCACCACCTCCCCAGAACATCCTGAATCAAGGTCTGGAACATAGGAGAGGAACAGGTAACTCAGGTGTCAACCCAAGGTCAGGGTCCAGGCAGGTATGTTTCTCCTGAGGCCCCTACTAGAGACCCCTAGAACCAAGGGGATGCACACAGAGGGTAACTCTGACCTGGGGCCTGGAGATTGGCTCCCAGGAATCCTGAGGTCTTCCCCTAAGTAGATACAAGTAAAAAAAATGAGACTGGTGAGAAAAAAATGAATTCATTATTTCTACAAAAATCCCTGCCCTCCCCAGGCATCCTGGTCAGCTGGGAACTACCTCCACCTTCACTCCTATAGGGAGTTTTATGGAGGAAATAATGGTCAAGCCACTCTTTTCAGAGGCTGGCAGGCCTGGAGCCATTGTGCTGGGTATGGATCTCAGCTCTGGGCTCCTGCTTGGGATTGGCAGGTGATAGGTCCATTGAGCTGGCTTGGGGCTTCCTCCTTGGCCTTGAGCTTGGAGACAGGAGGTAGAGCAGGGATGGCAATGCCCTGTCCAGCATATGGAGGTTGTCCTAGGTGGGACTCTATGGCCTGTGCTTCATTAATAGGGTCATGACCTCATCTACATAGCCATGGATATCCAAGTCAGTATGGCAGTCATACTTGGTGAGCAGAGTGTTGATGATGACCAGCCAGGCTCCCCAGCTCAAAGAGAGCACTTCAGCCACTGCAAGGATAGATGGAGGACACAGAGGTAGATGCATAAAGACAAACAACAAGCTCATACCACTGCTGGTATTTGGATAACTAATAAGTGGCACATATTAGAACAATACTCAGTAAAAAAGAAGGTTCATGATCAGGGCCATGAGTTAAAAGGGATATGTCTGGTATACTCCAAAGGCTTGGTACAAGAGACTTGGCTTGTTTGGCCTGGAAAGATCCAGCCATCAGGGCTGTGAGTGACCTTGATATTACTCTCTTGGAATACCAAGATAGGAGGGGGAATAAGGGTGAATTGGATAATATAGGGTTCTTACAGTATGCTTCAACCAAGCAATGAGGACAGATGTGATTTCCTTTTCAAGAAGTCATTTTCTACAACATGGTTCTTAATCTGCTTGTTATAGGGCCACCTGGGTGGCTTAGTCCATTAAGCATCTGCCTTCGGTTCAGGCCATGATCCCAGGGTCCTGGGATTGAGCCCCACGTCGGGCTCCCTATTCAGTGGGAAGCCTGTTTCTCCCTCTCCCTGCTGCTCCCCCTGCTTGTACTCTCTCTCTCACCTCTCATAAATAAATAATAAATAAATAAATAAATAATAAATAAATAAATAAATAATCTGCTTGTTAGTTGTGAGTTCAAGGCAACCATGAACCATTGTTTATCTACTCAAATAAACAAGTAGAATTATTTCCCATTCTACTGCTGGCCTTCTGGATAGGGTCTCAGGTTTATGAAAGTATAACTCCCTTTCCCATGCCAGTGAAAAATCCTGAGTCCTTCATGCCAAAGCCATCTCTGACACTATAATTATATCAAAATTAAAGAAACTGATGGTCGTGTCACAGTTACTTCCTCTACTTTTTGCCCTGGTGGCCATAAACGTCCAGCTCAGAGCTACACTTCAATTTCTTTCCACATTTCCTATTGACATTAAGCACCAAATCAGCCTGACAGGGAGTGCATATCCTCTCTCCAATAAAGCACAGCTGACAGCCCTCCGGCAACAGAAGCTCAGCGGAACACAATCTCAAAGCTTCTGTGCTGCTATTGGTCCCTATGATAAGAAGTCACTACTTCTAGATGACATATCCCTAGCACTCTCTGCCATCCCATATTAATGGTAGAATACAAATATATCATCTCTCCACTGTCAAAGAAAAACCTGATTGGGAGGATCTAAAATGTTTTAAGAAATCCCCGTTCTTCTAGCCACAATGGTATTCTAATAATTTCACCACTAGTTTGCTGTGTGATGATGACTGGTTATTGAACTTCTCTGGGCTTCAATTTCTTCACCAATAAAATGAGGATTTCTTCCATTCTAGCAGTGCATGATTTAATCCCTCTTTTTAAAAACTTGTTTTTAATGGATTTTTGTCTTGATAATTTAATCCTCATTCCTTTTACCTGCCACATCACTGAAC
Source organism: Spilogale gracilis (assembly GCA_004023965.1). Classification (NCBI taxonomy): domain Eukaryota; kingdom Metazoa; phylum Chordata; class Mammalia; order Carnivora; family Mephitidae; genus Spilogale; species Spilogale gracilis. The sequence continues at coordinate 145,298 of PITA01002114.1, read as the reverse complement.
TTTGCTCTTTTTTCTCTAGCTTGATTCTCATCTTTAATTTTTACACACTGCACAACATTTTCCATTAGTGTAAGCACAAAAGGTTTACTTACACATAGATGGTATAAACTGGGAACATTTTAACTTTATTATCTCCAGAAAAACTAAAACCCCACATTTACAAGGACATTCCTTTGTTTTTGTATGCCTGGATTAGAGAGAGGGAAAGAGAAAAGTAAAAAAAAGGTCTTAAGGTACAAGTTTTAGAAATTAAACCATAGGACTTTTATGCTCTCAACCCAAATTTTCCAAAAGCTAAATGACCTGTTAGAAAATGCTTTGCAAATAGCATTTGTTTTCCATGACTGAATATTCCTAACCCCCTGATCACAAACTGCTAGCATTCATTTATAGTGTCTGAGGCAGGAAGAACAATATGGAAAAGGACCTGGAAACAACAAGAAACTGAAGGAATGGTCATGGAGGAACTGAAATCATTTCTGTATGACTGGAGCACAGAGCACAAAGTAGGGAGTGCTAAGAGATGACGTCAAGGGTAATAAGCAAGGCCAGGTTGTGATGAACCTTAAAAATCATTACAGGAGGCCTGTGGGCGATGGGAAGCTGCTACAGTATTTTAAGCCTGACAATATCGTGATCATCTTGGAGTCTGGGAGCAATCACCGTGATGTGAGTATAGCATCTGGATGAGAGAGGCGAATCACTGTTGGTTTAAAGAGCTGTTAGGAGTTTAGGGAAGGAGCCCAGGTAAGCAGCTAGTAGACTGTGCTGTCTTTGGGAAGATGGGAAGAAGTGAGCCACTTGGAGAGAAATTAGCAGGACACGTTGATAGGACTTTGTTAATATATTTTGTGTAGGGAAAGAAAAAGAAGAAACGTTAAGGAATTCACCTTGGCTTGAGCAAGTTCATCCTGACTGAGGCAGCTGGGAAGAAGATACTATTTACAAAGTTAAGCACACAGCAAAAAGGAATAGTATAGAAAGAAGTATGCAGTGATTTGAGTTTGGGGAGTTTAGAGCTTGAGGTTTTGAGATACCCTTTACAAGCCACTACAAGGTCTTTGGCAAAGTGTGCACTAGTCTCTCTAATGGCATTCTCTGTCATGGTCTTTCTTCCTATGGTGCCCACAAGCATAGCTGTGATCCCCGAAACCTAAAGCATCACCCTCCAGCAGCTACCAGAAACCCATGCTGTATGGAAATGTTGGCTGCTCACCAGACCTCCACACTGCATAACTACAAACCATCATTCACATGATAGTCTTGCAGCCACAAAGTACCCTTCTATCTCAAAAACAAATTTTTCAATAGACTTCCCAACCCTGGAACACCGTGGCCATAGGAAAGAATCTCTGTAGTGTATTCCAATCTTTATTGCCACCCTCTTTACATCTTTGTGGTGGAGGAAGTGAGACAAATGAAAACATTCCTAACTGGATGCTAGAAGAAAAGCCAATATATTGGGTTTGTTTTTTCACAGAATTGGGGTCTGGCCGGAGACAATTTGGGCAGCACAAACACAAAGCTGGTTTGGGGCAGGGTTCTTTCATTCTACCAGGCCAACCATAGCCCAATCTGATTTCTTTAGGTCAGACCTCTCTGCAGCTGACACTCAGGCTCTCACTGGTAATATTGAAGATTTATATCTGGAAAGGATATCAAAAAAATCCAAGAATGTGCTGTGAGAGGGTGGCATTTATTGCTACATTATAAGTGAATAAGCAGCCACGCCATCAAAAACTACAATATTCTCAGAAAGAATCCATTTGCTGGAAGTTATTCAGTATTTGGACATAAAATCATTAGTTATTAAAGCAATAAGGGAACTTGGAGATCATTTGGCCCAATTTCCTCTGTTAGCAAATAATGAAATCGAGGCCCCAAGAGGCTAAGTGCTTTGCTGAGTAGCACTGGTGCTGTACCTCAGAGCCTACGCACCTCACTCCACACCTGCATCCTGATTGCTCAATGTGCAACTTCTCTATAAGATAGTTCATAGGCTCATCTACAGAATTCATAAAAGAACATAGAAAGTTGATAGTATCTCCATCTCATTCTATACTCTATGTGTTCCAAGTAAGGCAAATCATTAACAATATGAAAACAAGAAGTTCCTACAACCATAAATGCATTGCCAGCTGGGGCCCATCACCATTATGAAGTGTCTAAAGTCACTTAATACCAAAAACAAACCAACCAACCAACAAACAAAAATGTTGTCAATCCACAGCCATGGCCTAGATTAGTGGTTCTCAACTGGGAGCAAATTTGCTTCCAGAGGAGGTATCCAGAGACATTTTTAGTTGTCACAACTTGAGTGCTGTTGTTGGCAATGAGTGAGTGAGGCCAAACATCTAACAATGTACGTAGCAGCTCCTTACAAAGAGAAATACCCAGACCAAAATGTCAGTAGGGCTGAGGTGGAGAAACCCTGGTCTAGATTAATTACATAAGCAGTAACTCAAAAGTCCTCCCTCACTGGCTAGAGGTAATGGAGTTGGCTAAAAAGTATTTTTAAAATGAAGAGTGGTAGATAGCTCTCTGGGAACAGAACAAATGCATTCCTTAAGGCAAATGCAACAACCTGGTAAAGGATAGACTCTCAGAGGAAGTATAGGGTAGTAACTGAAGTTGGAGAGCTTAAGCTCATGTTCTCTTGGCTCTCATTTACCCTTGGCCAAGTTACTCAAAGTTCCTAAGTTTTAACTTCCTCAGCTTAAATATTCAGGTGAAGAAGAAGAAGAAGAAGGAGAAGGAGAAGGAGAAGGAGAAGGAGAAGGAGAAGGAGAAGGACAAGAAGAAGAAGAAGAAGAAGAAGAAGAAGAAGAAGAAGAAGAAGAAGAAGAAGAAGAAGAAGAAGAAGAAGAAGAAGGAGTGCAGCCTTCCCAGCATAGTTGTGACAATTAAATGAGATGATACACATAAATTGCTTATCACAGTGCCTCCGTCTAATAAATACTTAACAAGTGGCTATAATTTTCACCAAATTTAGAGCTTGACAGAATTTTTGGTTGAATCCAATGCTTCCATTTTACATATGGCAAAGCAAGTCCCCTAAAGGTGTAAATATACTATCTCATATTTTCCCTACCACTCCATAGAAGGCCTAGACAGTAGACATTCAATAAATGTTGGTTTTATTCATTACTAATTTCTCAACATCTCAGGAAAGGAAGAAAAATATTACGGGTATTATTGTCCCCTTTCACAAATGGGCAACTGAGCTCAAACATGAAGTATCTTAGCCAAGGCCCCTTTTGGTAAAGCATCTGACCTGATCCTCATTCTGTGCTCTAAGTGTTCATTTGCTAATGTCACAGCAGGACAAGTTTTAAATTAACTGTTTCATTTTTCAAGACTTTGCTCCTAATTTGGTCATTTAGATCATATTCATTCTCTCCTCAAAGTGGAAGTTTCCAAATGAAAGTTGATTGATCAATTGTCAGCCACATAAACCATTCATATGCAGGAGCTCAGACAGGACCCCATCAAAAATGCATCTTCTTCACAATAAAGCAAATTAATCCACCATCTCTAATAAACCTTGCATCAATGTATCTAAATTCACCAAGAGTAATAAAATATCAATATTTCCAACACTAATGAGCAAACCTTTTTCCCCATAGGGATTCTAGATTAGTGATGTCTTTGAAAGGGACTCTATGAAGTAGTACAAGACCTTTTATACAGGTGATTACCCTGTGTTGTTCTCCAAATTCAGGGTGGGTCAGAAGTTCATCAGAAATCTACAGACAGGAGCTGTGGGAACCCAGGCCAAAGGATAAAGTCTTTCATCCTAAGGGAAAATAATGTGACTACCTATCATACTCCACATCAGGCATATAGAGAAGGGTTAGAGTTGATGACTCCAGTGGAGATCCAGGAGTTACATTTCTTCCCAGTTAGGAGAGAAATGCAAACATCCAAAAGAGGTCTTAGAATAAGACCTACAGCCTGTACCTCCCCTGGGAGTCTGTTCCTTGCTCTGTTGACTCCTTCGCTGAAGTGCCACCATTCCTTCAACATTCTTGCAGTTACAAAAGAACAAAAGACTCGTCTTCCAAAAGCTGACATGCCACATGCCTTGTTTTAAACAAGCCTATTGGTCTACCACCATTAATAACCAAGGGGATGCAGCCAGCCTAAAGCCATCATACGGGCAGGAAACCAAGAGAAAAAAAAAGACATGCCTCTACTTCATTGTCCCCCCTACCTTCTGATTTTCTACTAGGGCTCCCCATTGACAGAATTAGAAGGCAAGTGACTCCAAAGATGCAGTTCATACCGTCAACCTCTTGGGGCCAAAGGGTAGCCTGGCAAAGGATGACGATCATAGCTGCAGACAGAGGATACCTGCTGCATTTACCTTGACCAAAGTCCCTGGCCCTTTTAACTGAGAGTGCAATGGCCAAACTGCACTCTTAGAGGTCAATGGACTCTTAGAACCCAGGTGAGACTGGCCATCTGTATAGTCCAAGACAGATTATACCATCTCCCAAAGCCTGTTCCCCATCTGAAAAATAAAATAATCGCTGATTTTTACCATATATCTATTATATTCCATGCAGTGTTCTGAGAGTTTTACATATTTAGATATTAACTCAGCAAATCCTTAAAGCAAACACTGTTCTTTTTATTCCCACTTTACAGATGAGAAAAGGAGGCACAAAAAGCTTAGGAAATATACCCACCCTCACAAAGCTAGTGTAATAAACAACACAGTCAGAATTCAAGCTCAGGAATGTCAGCTCCAAAATCCGTATTTCTTTTTTTTTTTTCTTTTTATTTTAAAGATTTTATTTATTTGACAGAGAGAAACACAGCCAGAGAGGGAACACAAGCAGGGGGAGTGAGAGAGGGAGAAGCAGGCTTCCCGCCGAGCAGGGAGCCCGATATGGGACTCGATCCTGGGTCTCCAGGATCATGACCTGAGCCGAAGGCAGTCGCTTAACCAACTGAGCCACCCAGGCGCCCCAAAATCCGTATTTCTAAGCACTAGGCCATGCTGCATCTCAGTGATGCTACTATTATCTCTTTCATGGGGTTGTTTAATAAATAAAACAAGTATATGTAAAGCAGTTGGTACTTAACATTTAGGTGGTTCTCAAGATATATTTCCCAAAATGAATTCTCTAATATTTTTTAATTTCCCAAGACTAATATTTTATACATTGGCATTGTAGACAGAAAGATTCCAAAAATAAGATTACATTACCATTTTTAGGGGAGTGAGGGAGGAAAGCAGTCTAGTGAAGAAGAGGCAATGGTGTGTCCCTAGGTACAATCAGCCTGAGACTTAATATTGGTCCTAGGAGCCAGTGCAAGCCTGCTTGCCTCTTCTTCTCTCCTAGAATAAGCCAGAACCAACATCAGGAAAATTACTGGCTCAGAAATGCTCTGAGGGTTTAGTAGAAAGAATTACTTTTTTCTGAGGTTCTGGGAAACACAGTACCTCTTTTTTTTCTCTAACTTAGAGTTCCCACATTTTTTAAATTCATCTGCTTTGGAATATTTCTTCTGCCATGTCAGTGATTCAGTGAGACAAACTCGGGGTTTCCTTCTTTTCAGAAGGGAGAGCCCTTATTCCCCTCCCTATTCTCCACCTAGGGAACTAAAAGCTCCCTAGGTAATACTCAGGGAAAAGAGTTAAGGACTTGCCTACTCAGACTTTGCTCTACCATACATATCAGGAGAAGAGGACAAGGATATTCCTAGATTTTCCAAAGATTCTAGACCAGTTTCCCAGAACTTGGGACCAAAAACTTGCAGCAAAGAACAACCATTTTCGGGGCACCTAGGTGGCTCAGTGGTTAAGCCTCTGCCTTCGACTCAGGTCATGATCCTAGAGTCCTGGGATCAAGCCCAGCATTGGGCTGCCTGCTCAGTGGGAAGCCTGCTTCTCCCTCTCTCATTCCCACTGCTTGTGTTCCCTCTCTTGCTGTGTTTCTCTCTGTCAAATAAATAAAATCTTAAAAAAAAAAAATTTCATCCCTGCATTCTCTAAGCTTATACCTTCCTCAGGGACTCAGAAGTGACTACAGCCTATGAAGATGTTAGAATGTGGGAATACAATCCATCCCAAAATGATGCACAAGACACCATTCAGAACCTAACTTTCATTGTCCAAACAGAATATTAACACTTGAAACACTCTGAGACAATTAACTGAAGACATGGAAATGTTTATTATTAAGAGTCTTCGGGGGGGCGCCTGGGTGGCTCAGTTGGTTAAGTGACTGCCTTCAGCTCAGGTCATGATTCCGGAGACCCGGGATCGAGCCCCACATCGGGTGCCCTGCTCCGCGGGAAGCCTGCTTCTCCCTCTCTCACTCCCCTTGCTTGTGTTCCCTCTCTCACTGTGTTTCTCTCTGTCAAATAAATAAATAAAATCTTTAAAAAGGAAAAAAAAGTTTTCAGGAAAGAACAGTTAAGATTTTAGTATGAAAATCATAGGTATGTTTCAGATCACATACATTACTAAACCCTTCTGTTTATTTATTTCCATATCCAGCTGTCATAAGACCTGTTTTCATAGGTTCACATCTATAAAAATATATTTCACTGAATTCTAAGCCAAAAAAAGCTTCCAGTTAAGAAAGCCCCAAATCTTGAGGGCCTATTTAGTTCCCACTTTTGCTCTGTTAAACTTCTACTCTTCAAAGACTCCCCCACACCCAGAGCATAATCAAAAATAACTTTAAACAATCAAACATAGGCATCAACCACAGGAATGACCAGATGCTCTAGAAGCCCCTGGTGATGTCAAATTTAACCTTTCCCTGGTTGGACTGAGAAGGGCTGACAGGTGACCGGGGGAGTAACTGGGACAGGGCTGCACAGAGGGAACTCACAGGGCTTAAAACCAACATGTCTGGGCTTATTAATTTTATAACACTGAATACCGGCCTCTGTAACCCCTCGCCTCCAGGTCAGTCAGCAGTATCCTTCACCACCACCTACACTACGTAGACATGGCAAGTTACATGTTCTGTTTAAATATTCAAATTACTGAGAATGAGGAGCCAAGAATCTGTGGCTTCTTATTCTAGTTCTGGTGGCAATGTTACAGTTCCAAGTCGTGAAGTAAGAGTTGATGTAGGCAAGTCCCAAACTAAAGTTCAGAACATGTGTGCAAGAATTACGCCAGAAAGGGAAAAAGTCAAAAGACAGACTCAGTTCTCATGTCAGTTAACTAGTAACCCCAGGGGTTCCCAGCCTCAAACACACATAACGATTTTTTTTAAGATTTTATGTATTTATTTGACAGAGAGAGAGATCACAAGTAGGCAGAAAGGCAGGCAGAGAGAGAGGAAGAAGCAGGCTCCCCACTGAGCAGAGAGCCTGACGCAGGCCTCCATCCCAGGACCAGGAGATCATGACCTGAGCCGAAGGCAGAGGCTTCAACCCACTGAGCCATCCAGGTGCCTCTTACACATGATGATTTTTTAAAGAACTTCATAAAACACAAATATGCAGACCCTTCCCAAACCTACTAAACTTGAACCTTCAATAATATTCAAGGATGGGGCTCCTGGGTGGCTCAGTTGGTTAAGCAACTGCCTTTGGCTCAAGTCATGATCCCGGAGACCCGGGATGGAGCCCAGCATCGGCATCCCTGCTGGGTGGGAGGCCTGCTTCTCCCTCTCTCACTTCCCCTGCTTGTGTTCCCTCTCTAGCTGTGTTTCTCTCTGTCAAGTAAATTAAAAAAAAAAAAAATCTAAAAAAAAAAAAAGAAGAAGAATATTCAAGGATAATGCCATTAAGCCATTTAAAAATAATAATAATATTGATAAGGTAAAGACAGCTCCACATGTAATTCTCAAGCTCAGCCATGGTGAAGATCCACTGGTGTGGCCAAATTTCCAGGTATTCACACACCTCTCTACCTCCCACCCACTTCATTAGTATTATCTTCTAGACATCTTCAGATCCAGAGTGTTTGGTGTTGGGGAGACCAAGAACCAGGTGCAGCATCTCTCTGTGAAGCTGTTATTCATGCTGTGGACCCTGAACTCTGCCCCACCCCGTTCACTGGGGCAAAATACAAAGTAGCTAAGGCCATAGCAACAATCACGTAGCAGGTTTCTTTAAAGATTCCTGTTTCCTAATGCTAGACTCCACATGTATTAACTTTTACAAGATGTATTTGCAGGAATTCAAAATGTTCTCTATAGTTTAGAAGTACAACATAGGCAGGAAGTCATGATAAAAACTCTTTACAATCGTAAGCGATAAACAAAGAAATAAGTAAGAGTGTACAATATTTTATTATGATGCAGGCTACAGCATAGTCTTCATATGATCATGTCATATAAATTTCATGCCTTCAGGTTTGATATTCTTGTCTAATTATTTTTTTTGGTCCACCCAACTGTTTTGGATCTAGACAGGATGAAAGCATCATTATGTTTGGTATTCAAGTTATCATTTATAGCCCTGAGTAGAGCAGATGTTTGTGAGAACAAATAATGAGACCAGTCCACGGAGGGAAAAGGAAGTGAAAGAACTGTTGCTAACCCTACACTCGTGCGTGTGAAGTGTAAAGGCACCGTAAGTATGGAAGTGCTGCTGTATTAAACTCAGGGAATGGAAGTCCATTTTTTTCTACCTTGATGTCTTAACTGTTTCTCTTTAGCCTTGTGAGGTAGAGCTTTTGTGGCACTTACTGGAATTTAAAATCTGAGAACTTGCATATTTCACATGAAGGTGTGAAACAAATGAATCCCACAATTAAATGAATCAACCAGAACTCTTCATGTCTCATTGGTCTACTAGATGTAATCTCCAGTTGGATGTTTAATTCATAAATTCCACAAAACTTTATAATAAAACCACTAAGCCATTTGTTAGCTAATTCTCCACAATTTGCATCATCTTATACTTTTTTTATTATTATTTTGAGAAAGAGAGCACCTGGGTAGCTCAGACAGTTAAGCCTCTGCCTTTGGCTCAGGTCATGATCTCAGGGTCCCGGGATCGAGTCCCACATTAGGCTCTCTGCTCAGCAGGGAGCCTGCATCCCCCTCTTTCTCTGCCTACCCCTCTGCTTATTTGTGATCTCTCTCTCTATCTCTGGCAAATAAATAAATAAATAAATAAATAAATAAATAAATAAATAAATAAAAATCTTTTATTATTTTGAGAAAGAGAGAGAGCAAAGGGGGAGGGGAGAGAGAGAATCTTAAGCAGGCTCCACTCCCAATGACCTGAGATCATGACCTGGACTGAAATCAAGAGCTGGATGCTTAACTGACTGAGCCACTAGGTGCCCCCTTCCCCATCTTATCTTAAATACTCAAAACCTTTAAAATCCACCTATTGGATATTTGAATTCCAACTAAGTCTTCGGGTTCCAAGTATCTTATTTTCTGGTGGTTCAGAGTTCTCTTTGAATAATAGAGCACATTTCTGCATAGAATGACTATTTTAAATGTAAAAAGAAGTTTAATTGCATATGTAAATTGGTTAATATTTTAATATCTATGTTAGTATATAACAACAATGAAGATTACAGCAAAAATTCTGGTCAACCTACATTTTGCATTAGCCCTAAGAATCTTCTTCCTAAGGTCACTCTTCTTGCAGCTAACCCAATACCCATTAATGATGCTTCTCAATATAGAGTAGAATGATAGAATGCCAGACATTTAGAAGATTCTGTCTTATACGGTCTGGATCAAGTCACCTGGAACAGTTTGAATGATTTAAGCAAAGGAGGAGCAATTTTATTGTGTCACCTGACCATCATTTTTTGCCTTTTAAAATGATAAATGATTTTAATAATTACATTTGACTAGTGATATACATTATTTTGGGAGGTTTTTTTGAGACTTTCTGTACATAAAAATTTCCCACAGAGAAAAATAATAAAAAATAAAAATATACTCCTTGCTGTCTTGTTTAATTTTTATACATTACTACATTCATAAATAATTTGAGGTAGCCTTAAAGAAACACAAACTATAATAAAAAAGAAAGAAATCCTGAGCCCAATAGTTGAGGGAAAGGAAAAATAAAATCAAGAAAAGAGATAAAACCAAGAAATAAAGTTACAATAGAAACCCCATTACTTAGAGATAAACAAGATCTATCCTCTGAGCTCTCTAGCAGCCAAAACAACAAAGAGAAAAATTATCTGTTATGTGAACCACAGTGTCAATAAGACAAAAGCAAACTGGTGTGTCACATAATTAAGTGAAAGATGTGTTAGTTAAGGCCTCCATTGTAATCAAATTGTAATATAAGAATTTCAAAGCAATAAGTTGTACGACTTAAACACACTATTGCACATCAAATACAACAACAAATGGGTTCCTCAGAAAAAGAAAACATTAAGAATTCCCAAACCTAAGTTGTTAGGGACAGTATTCCCCTGAGTCCTTAAGTAGAAGATATGTGAAATGTAAATAAGAGGACTCTCAATAGCATTCCTGCAGTAAATACAAAAATAAAGATGCTCAGGACTATTTCCCACAATGTCCCTCAAGGCAGGTCAACAGACACACAAGGTAAAAAAGAAAACACAGTTGGGTAAAAGTGCTGGGACAGGGGGTGCTACAGGGATGCGGTACAAACAAGCTGGTCTGACAGCTCATGATTGCCTTCTATAGGATCTAGAAGAATCTTCTGCAAGCAACACTCCATAAACTTTTGATACATCATGAGCTGGTCTGACAATTCATGAATACCTTCTATAGGATTTAGAAGAATCTCCTTCAAGCAACACACCGTAAACTTTTGATACATCATGAACAGTACTGAATTCAAGACATTATTTTCTATCATGTAAAAATATAAATCAAAAATTGAGTTTCTCAGTGGATCTTTACCTGGATCTCACTGAGAGTCACTCTTCATCTAAAGCTTTCATGGAGATAGCAGATACTCTTGTCAAGGATTACCAGAACTCAGGTCTCACACGTGCCCCTGCTCTGCAGATTGCTCTCTCCAGTTCTGTGACATGACATGGTCCCTAATTCTCAACTCTGTCCTTTCCCTATCTTTCAAAGGAAGATGAGAGACAAGACTATTGGAGATACTCATAAACATATCTCTATCACCCTATTCGTTCTCAATTTTTTTAATTTAGCTTTCTGAAATTAAGAGAAAAGCAGTACTAGTAGACTAGAGTACCAAACTCTGTTGTTTTTATGTCTTGGGACTTCTTGGTGCCAAACCAGTCATCATGGGTAACAGTTCATAAAGCTCAGGCACCAGATGGTAAGACCACAGGTTGCTTTGCAAAGGTGCTAGACAGCAAATGGAATCAGCTTGCTATTCAGTGGGCTGCCCAATGTTTGTTCTGCCTGTAGACATCCCTACTCATCAATAGCTCCTTGAAATGGACCGGTATTATTTGTTGGCTCTCCTCCCAGGCCCAAGTCTAGATCCCAATGTGATGTAGAAGAAATAATTAGGGCTAAGTCACCAAGCCAGTAATACTTTCAAAATGAGCTGGAGGTAGAGTGTCAACTTGGTTGATTCCATTTTTATAATCCACATCCTTTTCACTGAAGTGTTCCTCTCTTTAAGCTCAAGACAACCAGGCTAAACAATGTCATACTTACTCTTGGAAATAGGACCCCAGTCGATACTAAAAAGTCATTATAAAATTACTACTCACTGTCCAGGAAGCAATCTGAAAAGAGCTGTACTCAAAAGTTGCTCCAAAAGTCAATATTCCCAATTCATCATCCCAGTGTTTGCAGAAAAAGATTAATGCTTTAGCACTTCATGTCTTGGAAGGAGTCAGAGACAGAGACAGACCCAGCTGGGATTTTGAAGGCCGATTAATAAAGGGACTATTTCTTTATGGAGACAAGACAAGATTATGAGACCACATAGGGGAAGCTGCCGGGGTGGGAAACAGACCCAAAGAAGCTAGTGGAGAAAAGCAATGTAACCAAAATCATGTCAGAATGGCTGGAGGTGTAGACTCTAGTTTCAACTCCTTTACAGTGGAGGATGCCTAGAGAACCTCATTTATTTAATTGGGAGGGAAAGCGGATAACGACAAAAAGAGAAGCTTGATGGCAGCAAAAGACTTTCCTACATACCACCATTTTCACATCAGAAATATAATCTGCATACATTCAATAAGGAAACATATTTCAAGAAGTAATTTAAACTTAAGCTAAATAGCTGGTCTAAAAAAAATCTAGCTTTCAAGGTGGTTTTTTTTTTTTCTTGTTAAATGTTAAGTTCAGAAGAACACTTCCTAAAACACCCCCAGGACATGCACTGTTAGTGAAAATTATATGCTGCAGTGGGTCCCATAAGCCAGTCCAGCATATATTCACCCAGTAGTACTCCTTACAGAGAAAAGGAAGACAAAGGTCAACAATAATGTAAAGACATTAAAGCTTCAGAGTGATTCCAGAAACCTATACATTCCTAGACTGGAAGTTGAACTAGAAGCCAGAATGTTCTCTTGCCAACAGGAAGGTTATGAGGTAAGAATGCTCTACATGTCTATATACCTGTAAAAGAACCTCCTATCTTTAGCAGCATGTGACCAGGATTTTTAAAAATAAAGAAAAAAAACTTACAATAGATGAATTGCTCTGGGACATGCAAGATATATGATATATCACAATCCTTTAATTTTTCAGATTCCTTACAAGTTCAATCCCTTGTCCTTTCAAATTGGCAGAAAGATATATGAGTAATTTTGAGCTCTCTGCACCCTCCCTTGGATTGCTGAAATGCAACTATAGATTGATAGATCAATAGATAAATAAAACTGACCTTCCAGCCTTTCAGATTCTGGGCAGAGAAGAGCCTCAGTCTGTGGCTGCCCAGTCGCCATTTGGTCTTGGGACCACAAGTGCCACTGTGAAGCGGTAGTCTCTCACCATCTGTCCAAGCTGTTGAGCCATCTGTGGCCCAAGCCAACAAGATCTATTTGCTGATGGGCAGCAACCTGGCAGCTAAACTCACCGTCAGGCCAAGCCTGGCCATGGGGAGGCTTTGTTCGCCTTTAAGGCCACAGCTCTATCCTCACAGGCATCCCCTCAGAATCCTGACCCTCAGAGTTGCAGCAACTAAGTGAGTTCAGGACTTTCTACCTCCAGAGAGGCCTACAACCCTTTCTTCCTCTTGCTCTTGGGAGAGAAACCTGTTATTGGATAGAGAACTGTTTTTCAACTCCAGTTCAACTGCTCAAAATCATTACTCAAGAGCCAAATGACAGTGGGAAAGGAAAGTTTCATTTATTCAGGAAGTCAGCAACCTGGGAAGATAGTGGACTAGCATCCCAAAGACCATCTCTCTTGTCTCAGTGAAGCCAGAGGGTTTTAAAGGGGGGAAGGAAAAAATATGGGGGGAGGGCAGGGGATGTTACCTTCAGGAGAAACCGGGGCCCAGATGCTTAGTCCTATGCTGACCCCACCACGAATAGACTTGCTGGCATCAGCAGCAGCTGTTTTTGAATGTGGTCAGGCCTCATCTGGGAAAATTCAGTCCTTCACTCCTCAAAGCCAGTGACTCAAAGAAAGTAGTTTAATTCTGCTACAGACTAAGGGCCTTAGGTCAGCAAGTAAGGAACACATAAGCTTGAAGCAAGTTAACCCTTGAGACCAGTTGGAGTTCTGTTACAAACCCAGGTAGACCTGTTTTTGTTTTGTTTTGTTTTTGTTTTGTTTTTTTGTTTTTGTTTCTGTTTTTGCTATTTTCAACACTGTAACTCTCAAGTGGTTGGTTCTTCTCCCTCTTTAGGAAAATTAGACCTGATTGCTTGAATTGTCTTAAATACAAACACAACACAGAAACCCTCTCAATGGCTTTTTTTTCAGAACGTTCCACAAAATCTACCAGCCTCACCCAAGTGGAAGACCCTACCCGAGTAAGAAAAACTCAGGCATTAGGAATTTACAGATTTCTGGGAAAGGAAAAAAAAATCCACTTCCTTCTGTCCTGACGATGCTTCAAGGGAAAATGAGGCACAAAATTTTTCAGAAGGTCATTCCACTCTACTAAATTCATAAGTCTATTTGTTCACTCATTATTCAAAAAATATTTCTTAAGTTCCAACTATGTTTCAGGCAGTGTAAAGTCACTGGAAATGGAATAGTGACAAAAAAGTATTATCCTGCTATTAGGGTTTAGAGTCTCAAGTTACCATAATGCAAGTCCATGGACTCACCTCTGGAGAAACAATAAAAGTGCAAGACATGAGCCCTGTGTTTCAATATAGCTAAGATAGGACATGTGCATAAACTTATCTGTGCTAAAAAACGAAAGTACAAATGGAAGATTCCAAACATAGTTCTAGAATTGACTCAATAATTGCCAGATTTTAGGAAATGAGAAATCATTTCAGAATGGGCATTTAAGCAGGAACCTCAAGAAGGTAAAGAACCTTGAAAAATGAAAAAAAGGAGGAGAGCGAACTCCCAAATTATATTTACAATTAAAAATTGTAATGAAAATGCCAAAAAATCAAGATGTTCAAAGAACTCTTAAGGGGTTGTAAAAAAAACTTTAATTTTGCTTTTTTTTTTTTTTAAAGATTTTATTTATTTGACAGAGAGAAACACAGCCAGAGAGGGAACACAAGCAGGGGGAGTGAGAGAGGGGGTAGCAGGCTTCCTGCCACGCAGGGAGCCCAATATGGAGCTCAATCCCAGGTCTCTGGGATCATGACCTGAGCTGAAGGCAGTCGCTTAACCAACTGAGCCACCCAGGCGCCCCTTTAATTTTGCTTTTAAAGAAATGTTTAAAATACCCAGAATCTCATGTGAGAGTCTATCACTGCACTCTTTACAGAGCTGCTGTTAGTTATGTTTTCAACTTGGAAGGGTCATGAGATAGAGCCCTGCATCAGATTCTACCCTGAGCATGGACTTTGCTTGAGATTTTCTCCCTCTGACCCTCCCCATGCTCAAGCTCTCTCTCTCTTTCTAAAATAAATAAATAAAATCTTTTTTTTTTAAATGTGGTAGATGGTAGTTACACTTGTGGTGAACATAGCATAAAGTATAAACTTGTTCAATCACCATGTTGTACACCTGAAACTAATGTAACTCAGATAAAATAAATTAACAAATTAATTTTTAAAAAATTGACATATACCTAAATATACAGAGTAAAACTCTCAAAATTCTAGAAGAAAATAGGAGAAAATCTCTTAGACTTTGAAGTAGGCAAAGATTTCAAAATATGACACCAAACATTCAATCCACGAAGGCAAAAGATAAATTGGGAATTATCAAAATTATAAGTTTCTACATCATGAAAGACACTGTTACGAAAATGAGAAGAGAAGCCACAACCTGGGGGAAAATATTTGCAAATCACATTTCTAACAAAGGACTTGTATACTCAATATATAAAGAACTCTCAAAACTCAGTAGTAACAAAAAAACACCCTCATTTGCCTTAAAGGAATAAAATGTGTGAACAGACAACTAGCCAAAGAAAATGTCCAGCTGAAAAATAAGCATATTAAAAGATGCTTAGCATCACTAATCATTAGTAATATAGAAATTAAAACCACAATATTAAATGAATAGACATTTTCTTAGAATGTTGAATGAACAAAAACTTTGACTACATCAAGTTCTGAGAGAATATGGAGCAACTGGAACTCCTGTCCACTACTGGTAGAAATGTGAAATGTGTAACATTTTGGTAGTTTCCTATAAAGTCCAGCATATACTTACCCTATGAGCCAGTAATCCCAAACCTAGGCATTTACCCAAAAGAAATGAAAACCTGTTCACACAGAAACTTCTAAAGGAATAAGTGTATCAGCTGTGTTCATACTTGTCAAAAACTATAGGTAACCCAGATGTTTTTCAGCAGTGAATAAAGAAACAAAATGGGGTGTATACAACAGAATACTGCTAAGAAATTAAAAAATCAAATTACTGATTCATGTAATGGCATGGATGAATCTTAAATAAATGCTGCTAAGTAAAAGAATCTAGAAATAAACAGTTATGTGATTCCATTTGAATGACTTTCTGGAAAAGTTAAAATGATAGGAATAGACAACAGATCAGTAGTTTTAAGGATTGGGGATAGAACGTGAAAGGTGACTGTGAGAAAACAGGAGAGAATTTTTGCGGTAATAGAAATGTTCCATATTATGATTGTGGTGGTAGATACGTACTTCTCCAAATATGTCCAGACCTATGAAAATGTACACTACAAAGAGAAAGCTGTTTATGTAAATTTAAAAAAGAACCGGGAATAAACGGAACACAAAACAGAATATAAATTGTCTTAAATGAACTTAACTGAATTACAAATAAATACTATAACCACAGTAAAGGGGTTGGGGGAAAAAGCAGTAAACTAATTTGACTTTGAAAAACAGAATTTTGTGGGGGCCTGGGTGGCTCGGAGGGTTAAACCTCTGCCTTCAGCTCAGGTCATGATCTCAGGGTCCTGGGATCGAGTCCCACATCAGGCTCTCTGCTCAGCAGGGAGCCTGCTTCCCCCTCTTTCTCTTTCTGTCTCTGCCTATTTCTGATCTCTCTCTCTGTCAAATAAATAAATAAAATCTTTAAAAAGAAAAAATAAAAACAGAATTTTTAAAATTATGTTATGTTGGTCACCATACAGTACATCATTAGTTTTTGATGTAGGGAAAAATGAAGGGGGAGGTATTGAAGTGGGAGATGAACCATGAGAGACTATGGACTCTGGGAAACAAACTGAGGGTTTTAGAAGGGAGGGAGGGTGGGAGGATGGGTGAGCCTGGTGATGGGTATTAAGGAGGGCACAGATTGCATAGAGCACTGGGTGTTATCGAAAAATAGTGTTTTCATTGGATACTCTAAGACTAAACACCAAAGAATTATACATGAAAACAGCACTCTCACTGTAAATTTGTTTCTCATGAATATATGTTAGCAATTTCTAAAATACTTTATGTATATGCTGTAATTGAAAAAATAGGTAAATACATATCATGAAAGTCATTTTTCTCACTGTTGGAGAAAAAAGTTTCCTATAAGTAAAGGGGAAGGCTCAGATGACCCCATGGGGCTGGGCTGGGATCAGAGCTGTCAAAATAAATTCATGAATGCAGAGACACAGATAACAGAAATAAATGATAAATGTGTGTAATACGATATGTCAACATCACATATGCCCTGATATGTTGCACTAAAAAAGGGCACGGCATTTCTGTGGTGTTCTTAACAAAAATGGATAACCTCAATGGAAGCATTGGAGAACATTAGGCAAACTTAAATTGAGGGATATTTGACAAAATAACAGACTATTTTTCCAAAGTTTATCATCATGAAAGATAAAGAAATATCAGGGAACTACCATAGAATGAAGCCAACTTAAGAAAAATAACAGCTAAATGTAATATGAATTCCAGATTGGATCTTGTAACAGAAAAGGACAAATAGAAATACTGATGAAATCAGAGTAAAGTCTATAGTTTACTTAATAGCATGGTACTTATGTTATTGTCTTCATTTTGACACGATAGTTATGTGGATTTTATCATTAGAGGAAGCTGGATGAAAGATATAAGGGAATTAAATACTATTTTTGCACTTCTCCAGAAATCCAAAATTATTATATATCTAAAGTGGTTGTTAAAACACCAGGAAGGCAATGACCCCAGCAGGCTGGGCCATGTAGCCGGGATGCAGCCATAGCATCTTCAGCCAAGGAGCCAGGTTTATAGGTTGATACATAACCTTGACCATAAAACTGGGGGTCAAGTTAAGAACAGATATCAAAGAATCAATAGCTAATTCTGTAGCCCAGATAACCAAAGCATGGCATATGGAATGAGGGACAATTAAAGGGGAGGGTGTCACTACTTAGTTCAGGAACACAAAACATATGCCCAAGTGTCCTTTCACATGGTGTCCGGCAAGGTCTTCACAAGCAGCCTGTAATGAATTAACAGGCCACATCAGTAATGGGCCATCAATAACTCAGAACATGAACAATAGAGCTACTCAGGCAAACTCCACTGTGGATTTTATTCTTCTCATCTCTTTTAGGAAGGACCATCTTTTCTCTTTAAGCTTCATTTCCCACTTTTTCCAGGCTGGTTTCCCATTATCTCTTTTTCTGGAGTCTTTCTGGTCTCCTCTCTTTGGAGTATTAAATATTGCTGACTCCCCCTGAATAGTCTTACAGCCACCATCATGGCAAACCCCGTGTCTAGCACAGACCAGTAGCTTTGTCACTGCTTCCAATCACCAGTCTCCTCACTTAATTCCACTTACTGAAATAAATTTACAAATGTGCCACTTACATCTCATTGCTTCACTGTTAAGAAGACACAATATAATTTTCTGACATTTATTCCATTGTGAATTAGGGATTCATAATGAAATTTATAAATTCTTCTTAGCTTATCCTAGATCTAATCATATAACTTTATTCTTTTTATTATGCCAACAAAGTCTAATTATACCAACTGCTTTACTTTTCCCCTCATAAGTCATTAATCTCTGCATCCAAGCAGTTCCTTCTCTTATCTGCTGAAGCCAATCCTTGAGCCCTAAAAATCAAGCTCATCTCACTTCATGCAAAAGGCACAATGAACCAACTCCCTGAATCCCTTTAAATTCTCTCTCTACTAAGCTTCTGATACAAATTGCATCACCTATACCACTTACATTGGGTTATTTTTCATTTCATTCCATCTAATTGTTTGCTGTGTGTAATCTTGTCTCTACAGCTAACATTTTATGGAAATAAGTTTTAATGGACTATAGCTACATAGAAAATGCATCCTACATGACAAAATATATTTGCTTCATAGTCTCAAAAGTTATAACACAGTATGAATTTTCTGTAAAAATAAAATATTTCTGATCACTGATTAAATTTTTCATTTTTATATAAGTTTCATTTTTACATCATGCAAGGTATGAAAATTCATGACAGAAAAAAATGTTAAATCATCTTTAATCCTACCACAGAAAGATAAACATTATTAACATGCAGGTATTTATTCAAGACTTTTTCTTATTCATATGCACAAGTTATTTTTTCATATACAGATATTTTGTAAGTTGCTTTTCTCAAAACAGTGCATGTATGCTTATACATCATTTTGAGTTATTATATAGTATCCTATTATATGGATTACCATAATGGATTCACCCAACCCCGATTATTGAACATTTAACCTTTGTCCAGTTTTTCTGTATTATTCACACTGCTATAATGAGAATCTCTATAAAGGCATACTTGACCAGTGTTCTGATTATTTCCACAGAAGAATTTTCTAAAAGTTGAATTACTGAACTAAAAATAACAAATATGGAAAGGCTCATGATATACAACACCAGTTTGTCTTCAGAAAAATTATGTCAATTTGCATATTATTAACTCTTTGAGTGTTCGTTGTCATCACACTTTCACTAATAATGAATGTTTTTGGTTTTGTTTTTAATCTCATTATCCTTATATGTCATGGTTTCATCCTCTGGTGCATTTCTCAAAGTCATTAGTGGAATTAAGATTTGACTTCTAGGGGCACCTGGGTGGCTCAGTGGTTAAGCCTCTGCCTTTAGCTTAGGTCATGATCCCAGAGTCCCGGGATCGAGCCCCACATCGGGCTCCACATCGGGCTCCCTGCTCGGCGGGAAGCCTGCTTCTCCCTTTCTCCCTCCTGCTGCTTGTGTTCCCTCTCTGGCTGTGTTTCTCTCTGTCAGATAAATAAAATCTTAAAAAAAAAAAAAAGATTTGACTTCTATTCACTGCCTTCTTCCCACCCAGGCCTTGAGCTTGAATTTGAACAAATATATTTCAGAAATGCTATTCAGGTAAGTTTTTTTTTTTTTTTTTTTTTTTCCAAATTTGCTTCTTTTCATCTCCACTGCCACCTCACTATTCCAAACAACCATCTCCTAAAATATCTGGGCAACTCTCAACAAAACCTCCTGTGGGACCTCTCTTTATATTCCTACCCACCTGTGGAGCCTGTCTACTAGACAGATGCCACAGGAATCCTTCCACAACATACAGCATGTACCAAATCACAGCAGTACAATGCCCAAACCTTCCCAGGATTCCCATGTCAATAATAATTCAAATGCCCTTGAATTCTTTTCAAGGTCTTACTTGCTGACCCTGGTCCTCTGACTCAGGGTGAATCCTAATTTTGAGAAATCTAAAATGTATGCTATTTGGTGGGCCCAGTTCAAGAAAAATAATGCAAAATTAGGTTTAGAGACTTGATGCAGGTGTAGCTGAGGGCCCTGAAGAAGCTAACACTTTGCTACCTTTGCAGGAAAAGTGGCCTATACTTTGATCTCACGGTTACTGACTGTCTCCTTCCTTTACTCTTCTTCAGCCACACTGGACTTCTTTGAGTCTTTGTAGCCTTTGCAGTCATCATTGCCTCTACCCAAACTGCTGTTCTTCCAGATCTTCCTGTGGCTGATTGTTTCTATTATCCAAATCTCAACTCTAACCGTCATCTCTTTCGAGAGGTCTTTCCTGACACAATAAAATAAAATACAGTTCCCTGTTGCCACTGCTACAGTCTTTCACTGGAATCCTCTTATCATAATATTCTGTTCTTATAGCCCTTTTTATAGCCTTTTATAAGTATTTAAAAGTACCTTATTTAAAAAATAAATGACAGATAAAGTATCTTGTTTATTTATTAACTTGTGAACTGTGTCTTCCCACACTAGATCCCATTAGAGCTAAGATTGTGTCAATACTGTGATCTTCAGTGCCTAAAAATGTGGGACACATTATATGCACTCAATAAATATTTCTAAACAAAGTGAGTAAAAAGAATGGATGGATGGATGAGTGGTTGATGGATAATAGCTGGCTAACTGGCTAAATTAATTATATTCCAGGCATGCAGATATTTCCCCCATATTTGGTATTGTTTCTACCATTTCTCTGAGAAATTCCTCAAAATATCTAGCCTGCTAATTATAGCTTTAGCTCATTAGCCTCACTGATACAACTTATGTGGGTATTTTTTTTCTTTTTCTTTTTTATTAATTGTGTTAGGAATTTAGAAAAGGCAAGAATTAAATGTGGGAACTCAGCTGATTATCTGAAACTAGAAAATTCTCATACAACATTAAAGATTTCCATTTTCAATTTAAACAAATTAGATTGGAGGCAAGAGGGAAATAATCAACAACTTGTAACACCAAATTAATTAGGGTGTATAGGACAGCAAGGACAGGTGTACTTCAACAAAATTAACATTCATCATGACACAGAACAGGGTATAATCATCTAACTCATAAAAATGATGAGAGATGAAATAACTTGTTTCACTTAAGTGAGTCCACATCTCTAAACTGCATTTAAGGACATAGTTACCACATGTGTAGGACAGTAAGAGATCAAAACTGTATTTGTCCAAAAAACACACTAACCTATCTTTCTGTTCTTTGTTGATATGTTCTGTTTGTTCTTGGGTCATTCCACGGATCAGTCATCATCTTCACTGAACACCTCCAAGAATGTGATTTGTCATTCACAAACTTGGACTTGAAACATCTCTTTCCTTCTACAAGTGTGATTTCCACACTACGGATACAAATCTCCCTCCTGACACCAGCAGTGCCTGTTCTACCCATAAGAGGGTCTAGTTCAGGTTTCCAGAAGACAGTATTAATCTTTTCATCTCTGGAAGTCATTTTTAACTCTTACAAGATCCCAAACTATGCCTTTGTATGATGTAGATATCTGAAATATGGATCACTTTGTTTTTAATCCATTTGTACTTTCCATTTATGCTGAGTTTTAACTTGTTCCCTCAAAAAATACCTCAGTCAAAGGCCTCCTCTGAAAGCCACTCCATCAATTAGGGGCAGTGCCAATCACTCTTACAGTTCTGTGTGACTTCTTCAGACACTGCTGTGCTGATTCTGAGAAGACTCCCTAGGATAAGTGCAGACCAAGAGTAATAGCAATTTCTCAGGCTTTCCTTGAGACCTAATAATCAGAAACTCCAGGGGGAGGGAAGTCACTCATATATGGGCATCCCCCATTTTGGCTTCAGACCACATCACTTTTATTTAAGACCTACATTAGGGTGTGGGGGTAGGAGCAAGATGGCGGAGAAGTAGGAGATATCATCAGGCCCCAGGAGTTCCACTAGATGGTTATCCAACCAGTCGGAATACCTACAGACCCAATAGGAGATCAAAGAGAAGAAGAGCGGCAATTCTAGGAACAGAAAAGTGACCACTTTCTGGAAGGTAAGACACACAGAGAAGTGAATTGGAGGCGACATTTGGGAAGACAGACCACAGGGGGAGGGGTCAGATCCTGGCCAGCAGTTGTGCAGCAAAGCACAAAATTGGAACTTTTAGAAATGTGTTTCACTGAGGGACATTGCCCTAGAGGCTAAGCAGGGGGTGGAAACTTCACTGGAACAGTGTGGTCTCAGGACCCGTGGGGTCACAGAAGGACCCAGGGTTCCTGAGCATGGCACAGCTCCTAAATATTGGAGCGGGGAAGCTGGCTGCAAAAACGGAGTGGAGGAGAGTGCCCTCACTCAGGCTTACTTTAACCATGATCCAAGGTGCAGTCAGGCCACTGATCTTCAGCAGGGACCCTGCAGGTGGCAAATCCAGGGAGAACCCCTCCTTCCTCCAACGGGAGGAGCTGCATGGGAGCACGCTGCAGGAATCTGCTGGATTTCGAGACTCCAAATGGGGCCAAGCGCCAGAGACAGAAACGGTCAGTCACAGGCCAGGTGAGCACAGAGCACAGCCTGAGTCCAGGGAGACAGGCATGACTGACTGCTTTTCTCTGTTTTGCAAACAGCAAAATCCAGGAGACACAAAGAACCCCTCCAACTGAGGAGTGGGGCCCCTGGCTGATGGCTCCTCCGGGCCAGAGACTGGGAGGCCGCCATCTTCCTTCCCATCCTCCAAAGCAGTACAGAAAGCCTTCAGGGAACAAAAGCTCCGGAGAGCGAACCTGAGCCAATTGCTTAGCCTGCCCCTGGCAAGGGTGGGGCAGTTCCACCTCGGGCAAAGACATTTAAGAATCACTGCAACAGGCCTCTCCCCCAGAAGATCAGCGAGAACATTCAGCCAAGACCAGGTTCACAGATCAATGAGATCTGTGGAAATTCAGGGGAATGTACCACGTAGAATTCATGGCTTCCCCCCTATGATTCTTTAGTCTTTAAAAGTTAAAATTTTTTAATTTTATTTTTTCTTATTTTATTTTTTAATTTTTTTCTCTTTCCTATTTTAACTTTATTAACTACTTTATCTTCTCAATAGCTTTTAAAATCTTTTTAAAATTTCATTGTTTTAGTCATAGTCTATCCCTTCATTGTATTTAAGCTTATTTTTTATTTATATATAGGTTTTCTTTCTTTAAAACTTTGGGATACATTTTCTTCTAATAGATAAAAATTTACCCTAAATTTAGCACATGGCTTTTTTCTAGTCTCCAGCCTCATCACATTCTTTCTTCCTTTTTTTTTTTTTGCTTTCTTTTTTCAACCAGCTTCTTACCTTACCAATTCCTTTTTTAGAATCTTTTTTAATTTTCATCTTTACAGTCATCTTCCATCCCTTCATCATGTATACCCTTATTTTTGTACTTAAATAAGTTTTTCTTTCTTTAAAAATTTGGGAGGCAGTTTCTTCCAACAGAATCTTCTAACAGAATGCCCAAAATCAAGTGTCTGGCTCTGTTCTATTCACCAGTCTACTCATATATAGAAAGACACACAGATATAGATAGATAGAGATATAGTTTTTTTTCCTTTCTTCTCCCCCCCAGTTTTGAGTCTCTTCTGATTTGGTTAGCATATATTTTTCCAGGGTCATCACTACCCTTTTAGTATTTTGTTCTCTCATTTATCTATTCTTATCTGGAGAAAATGACAAAGCAGAAAAACTCACCTCAAAAAAAAAAAAAAGAATAACAGGCAGTGGCAATGGCTAGGGACTTAATCAATAAGGACATTAGTAAAATGTCAGAATTAGAGTTTAGAATGACAATTATCAAGGTGCTAGGTAGGCTCGAAAAAAGCACAGAAGATATTAGAGCATTCTTTTCTGAAGAAATAAAATCCCTTTCTGGAGAAATAGAAGAACTAAAATCTAACCAAGTTGAAATCAGAAAAGCTATTAATGAGGTGTAATAAAAAATGGAGGCTCTTACTGCTAGGATAAATGAGGCAGAAGAGAGAATTAGTGATCTAGAAGACAAAATGATGGAAAATAAAGAAGCTGAGAAAAAGAAAGACAAACAGCTACTGGACCATGAGGGGATAATTCGAGAGATACGTGACACCATAAGATGAAATAACATTAGAATACTTGGGATCCCAGAAGAAGAAGAAAGAAAGAGAGGGGGCAGAAGGTATATTGGAGCAAATTATAGCAGAGAATTTCCCTAATTTGGTGAAGGAAACAAACAGCAAAATCCAGGAGACAGAAAGAACCCCTCTCAAAATCAATAAAAATAGGTCCACACACCTATCTAATAGTAAAACTTACAAGTCTCAGTGACAAAGAGAAAATCCTGAAAGCAGCTTAGGAGATGAGGTCTGTAACATAAAATGGCAGAAATATTAGATTGGCAGCAGACCTATCCACAGAGACCCTGCAGGCCAGAACGGACTGGCATGATATATACAGAGCACTAAATGAGAAAAATATGCAGCCAAGAATACTATATGCATCTAGGTTCTCACTGAAAATAGAAGGAGAATAAAAGTCTTCCAGAACAAAACCTAAAAGAATTCACAAACACCAAACCACCCTTACAGGAAATATTGAAAGGGGTCCTCTAAGCAAAGAGAGAGCCTAAAAGTAACATAGACTAGAAAAGAACAGAGAAAATTTACAACTGTCACCTTATAGGCAATACAATGGCACTAAATTCATATCTTTCAATAGTCACCCTGAATGTAAATGGGCTAAATGCCCCAATCAAAAGACACAGGGTATCAGAATGGATAACAAAAACAAGACCCATTGATATGCTGTCTCCAAGAAACTCATTTTAGACCCAAAGACACCTCCAGAAATAAAGTGAGGGGATGGAAAATAATTTACCATGCTAATGGACATCAAAAGAAAACTGGATTGGCAATCCTTATATCAGAAAAATTAGATTTTAAGCCAAAGACTATAATAAGAAATGAGGAAAGGCACTATATCATACTTAAAGTGTCTGTCCAACAAGAATATCTATCAATTTTCAATATCTATGACCCTAACATAGGAGCAGGCAATTATGTAAACCAAATAATAACTAAATCAAAGAAACACATTGACAATAATACAATAATAGTAGGGAACTTTAACACTCCCCTCACTGAAATTGAAAAATCATCTAAGCAAAAGATCAACAAGGAAATAAAGGCTTTAAATGACACACTGGACCAGATGGACATCACAGTTATATTCAGAACATTCCATCCAAAAGCAACAGAATACACATTCTTCTCTAGTTCATGTAGAACATTCTCCAGAATAGATAACATCCTGGGTCACAAATCAGTTCTCAGTCAGTACCAAAAGATTGGGATCATTCCCTGCATATTTTCAGACCACAGTGCTTTGAAACTAAAACTTAACCACAAGAACAAAGTTGGAAAGAACTCAAATACATGGTGGCTAAAGAGTATCCTACTAAAGAATGGAGGGGTCAAACTGGAAATTAAAGAAGAATTTTTAAAATTCATGGTAACATGAAAATGAAAACACAACTGTTCAAAATCTTTGGGACACAACAAAGGTAGTTCTGAGTGGAACATATATAGCAATGCAAGCCTTTCTCAAAAAACAAGAAAGGTCTCAAGTACACAACCTTACCCTACACCAAAAGGACCTGAAGGAAGAACATCAAAGAAAGCCTAAACCCAGCAGGAGTAGAGAAATAATAAAGATCAGAGCAGAAATCAAAGAAATAGAAACCAAAAAACAGTAGAACAAATAAACAAAACTAGGAGCTGATTCTTTGAATGAATTAACAATATTGATAAACCCTGGCCAGACTTATCAAAAAGAAAAGAGAAAGGACCCAAATTAATAAAACCATGAATGAAAGAAGAAAGATCACAACCAACACCAAAGAAATACAAACAATTATACGAACATATGAGTAACTATACACCAGCAAATTTGACAATCTGGAAGAAATGGATGCATTCCTAGAGACATATAAACTATCAAAACTAAACCAGGAAGAAATAGAGAACCTGAACAGACCCATAGACAGTAAGGAGATTGAAGCAGTCATCAAAAATCTCCCAAAAAACAAGAGTCCAGGGCCAGACAGCTTCCCAGGGGAATTCTACCAAACATTTAAAGAAGAATTAATGCCTATTATCCTGAAACTGTTACAAAAAATAAAAATGTAAGGAAAACTTCCAAACTCATTTTATGAGGCCAGCATTACCTTTATCCCAAAACCAGACAAAGACCCCATCAAAAAGGAAAATTATAGACCAATATCCTTGATGAACAAGGGTGCAAAAATTCTCACCAAAATACTAGCCAATAAGATTAAACAGAATATTAAAAGGATTATTCACCACGACCAAGTAGGATTTATTCCTGGGCTGCAAGGTTGGTTCAACATCCACAGATCAATCAATGTAATACAGTACATTAATAAAAGAAAGAACAAGAACCATATAATCCTATCAATAGATGCTGAAAAAGAAGTTGACAAAGTACAGCATCCTTTCTTTTTTTTTTTAAGATTTTATTTACTTGACAGAGAGAAACACAGCCAGAGAGGGAACACAAGCAAGGGGAGTGAGAGAGGGAGAAGCAGGCCTCCTGCTGAGCAGGGAACCTGATGTGGGACTTGATCCTGGGTCTCCAGGATCATGACCTGAGCTGAAGGCAATCGCTTAACCAACTGAACCACCCAGGTGCCCCCAGCATCCTTTCTTCATCAAAACTCTTCACAGTGTAGGGATAGAGAGCACATACCTCAGTATCATAAAAACCGTCTATGAAAAACCCACAACGAATATCATTCCCAATGGGGAAAAACTGAGAGGTTTTCCCCTAGCTCAGGAAAATGGCAGCGCTGTCCACTATGGCCTCTGCTATTCAATATAGTACTAGAAATCCTAGCCTCAGCAATCAGACAGCAAAAATAAATAAAAGGCATCCAAATCAGCAAAGAAGAAGTCAAACTCTCACTTTTTACAGATGATATGGTACTTTATGTGGAAAACCCAGAAGACTCCATTCCAAAATTGTTAGATCTCATAAAGGAATTAAGTAGTGTCAGGATATAAAATCAATGCACAGAAATAAGTTGCATTTCTATACACCAACAGCAATACAGAAGAAAGAGAAATTAAGAAGTTGATCCCATTTACAACTGCACCCAAAACCATAAGCTACCTAGGAATAAACCTAATCAAAGAGGCAAAGAGCCTGCACGTAGAAAACGATAAAGTACTCATGAAGAAATTGAAGAAGACACAAAGAAATGGAAAAACATTCCATGCTCATGGATTGGAAGAACAAATATTGTGAAAATGTCTATGCTACCTAAAGCAATCTACACATTTAATGTAATCCCATAAAAATATCATCAATTTTTTTCAAAGAAATGGAACAAATCATTCTAAAACTAATATGGACCCAGAAAGACTCCAAATAGCCAGAGGAATGTTGAAAAGGAAAACCAAAGTTGGTAGCATCACAATTTCAGACTTCAAGCTCTATTACAAAGCTGTAATCATCAAGACAGCATGGTACTGGTACAAAAACAGAGACATAAATAAATGGAACAGAACAGAGAGCCGAGAAATGGACCCTCAAATCCTGGGTCAACTCATCTTCAACAAAGCAGGAAAGAATGTCCAATGGAAAAAAGACAGTCTTTTCAACAAATGGTGTTGGGAAAATTGGATAGCCACATGCACAAGAATGAAACTGGACCATTTCCTTACATCACACACAAAAATAGACTCACATGGATGAAAGACCTCAATGTGAAACAGAAATCCAACTAAATCCTTGAGGAGAACACAGGCAGCAACCTCTTCTATCTCAGCCGCAGCAACTTTTTCCTAGAAACATCGCCAAAGGCAAGGGAAGAAAGGACGAAAATGAACTATTAGGATTTCATCAAGATCAAAAACTTTTGCACAGCAAAAGAAACAGTCAACAAAACCAAAAGACAACTGATAGAATGGGAGAAGTTATTTGCAAATGACATATCAGATAAAAGTCTAGTATCCAAAATCTATAAAGAACTTATCAAACTCAACACCCAAAGAACAAATAATCCAATCAAGAAATGGGCAGGAGACAAGAACAGACAATGCCCCAAAGAAGCTATCCAAATGGCCAACAGACACATGAAAAAGTGCTCAACATCCCTCAGCATCAGGGAAATAGAAATCAAAACCACAGTGAGATATCACCTTACACCAGTCAGAATGGCTAAAATTAACAAGTCAGGAAATGACAGATGTTTGGGAGGAAGCAGGGAAAGAGAAATCCTCCTCTGCTGTTGGTGGAAATGTAAGCTGGTGTGGCCACTCTTGTGGGTGAGAGGGAGGGACAGGGTGGCTAGGTTATGGAAAGAAAGAAAAAATTTAAAAAAATAAAAAAAGACCTACATTAGTACCTGCTCTCGCCAACCAAAAGAAACCTGAAATGGATTTTCACTTTTACACACACACACACACACACACACACACACACACAGGTGCAGTGGAAATCGCAGTCAGCCTTTGTTTTGCAGTGAACCCTTCAAGAGGCAGCATGCACCTGAACAGAGGGAGCAGAAAGGAGCCTCCAAGCTCCTTTCCCCAGAACTCTCCTCAGCATCTCAGGATCTAGCTGTCATAGTTTTGAACTGTGTCTGTGAGCTTCCATGCTTTGTCTCAATTTTGACTGTGCCTCTGTCAACAAGGTATGTCCTAAGTTCTCAGAAAAACCTGAGAGGTTAATTTGGGGGTCTGGGAATGCTCAAATTTTTTCAATATAAATTAATGATAATTGCTTCTTCACTTTATGCCACTTTGGCTTAAGAATGTTTTTATAGGAATGCTGTACTTTCAGATAGCAGGGGAAAACCTGTATTTAAAAGCTTCCCTGGTAGTATTACTCAACCATCAGAAAGAAGGAATACCCAACTTTTGCATCAAGGTGAATGAGACTGAAGGAGATTATGCTGAATAAAATAATCAAAGAAAGTCAGTTATCATATGGTTTCACTTATTTGTGGAACATAAGGAATAACATGGAGGACATTAGGAGAAGGAAGAGAAAAGTGAACTAGAGAAAATTAGAGGGGGAGACGAATCCTGAGAGACTGGGGACTCTGAGAAACAGGCAGAGAGTTTTAGCGAGGAAGGGGGTGGGGTGATGAGTGAGCCTGATTTAGGAGCACTGGATGTTATACGTAAATAACGAGTCTTAGAACACTACATCAAAAACTAATGTTGTATTATATGGTGGCTAACATAGCACATTTTAAAAAGAAAAAGAAAGAAGAAAGAAAAGCTTTTCTGGTAATTTAAATTAGTGAGGCTTAAAAACATTGGAAAGTGAGTGCTTAAAAAACAAACCCCTCCATCTTCAACACACTCCTTGAGAGGATAATTTCGGGAGTGTTTTGTTTTGTTTTGTTTTAAAGATTTTATTTATTTGACAGAGAGAAACACAGCTAGAGAGGAAACACAAGCAGGAGGAGTGAGAGAGGGAGAAGCAGGCTTCCCACTGAGCAGGGAGCCCAATGCACAGCTCAATCCTGGCACTCCAGGATCATGACCTGAGCTGAAGGCAGACACTTAACAACTGAGCCACCCAGGCGTCCCAGTTTCGGGAGTTATGATCACAACTCGCTTTCTAGCCATTCAGTTAAATCAATAGCTTGGAAATGCTACTGGGGGGTCATTTCACCCCCTGATTTTCTTCATCTCCTGACCTTTCTCCCAGCATTTTGCCCACCCCTCACTAAGCTAGAAATTGTTCTCCAGTACATTTGGACATTGACAGCTCTCATCACTGAAGCCTTTTCTCTCTACTGCGATGTCACCCCCATCTTTCCATGGGTACTCACTCTAGAATTTACTCCAATCTACAGCCAAACTAACAAATGATTCACTGCAGAAAACTTATGAAGACCCTGTACTTCTCTGGTGTATCCACAGTGCTATGTACCTAGCAGAAACTGCATACATATACTTAGAACAAATCCTACTCCAATCTGTAGGTCCTACATTTCAGAAAAACTTTAACTGAAAATGAGAGAGTTGATAATACAGGATGAATGGCTTTGTAACTTTTCTCTGTGCATCCACTTTCAAAGATCTGTACAAGTTGTTGGAAAACATTGTAATAAACTCAATTCTAGATGCTCAGCATTTACACACAGTTTAGAGGATAGCTCTACTTCATTTAAAATGAATTACCTCAAGTATGAAAAAAGAAGGCATTGTTTCATAATATTAGCAGTTTCCAAGCTTAAAGGTATTTGTTCCTGACCAAAATAGCATGGTAGGAGCAAATCTATGAGGGAAGTGACAGTGGATTTCTCCTTCTGAAAAGCACAGACACCAGGATCCAAGGTTAATGCCACAGTTATTAGGCAGCAATGCTAGTTCCATTTCTCATTTAATCCTATACCTTGACTGATGGCATTCTGTGATAAATGCATTTATTATTCAATAGCAAATAAAGGAGGAAGGGCTTCCAGAAGAAGAACATGGAAAAGTCATATTGCTTGAGCTGTCTCAGTTTCAGCATGGTTACATTAAGAGAATTTACAGGATCACTTTCAGATTCATTTCCCTTGAAATTATGACTAGTGATAAATATAAACTAAGAGTTAACACAATTGAGTTCTAAGTCAATCAAAATATTTTAATTAAAAATGATGATCCAAGATTATTCAGTGTTTTAATAATAGACTGAATGGTGACCTTATTCCTCTTGGATTTTTCATATTACTGAGATTTTTTCATATTACTGAGGAGACAGGAGGAGCAGAGTAAAGATAGAATAAGCATTATTGTGCATTAGCATTGCTAGCCTGTTTTTTCCTGGGAACATGAAACTCTACCTTGTAATTCCATTCCTACCATTAGATTGCTAGACATATTTCTGTATCAGAGGTGTCAATGTTCGGTGGGCAGGGAATTGGAATCAAGAATCAGTCATGTAAACTTAAGATAATCACAGGAATAAATTCCCTGTGTCTGTTTTGCAACTAAGCATACTGATTTGTAAACTCTTCCATTTCTACATCCCAGGGATGGAATAAGATTTATATGACATTCTATGTGTAAAACCTCAAGAAAAGTTAATAAGCATTACAAAAACAAGGTAGAGTTTATGACATTTTTGAACTGGGACTCTTCTTACCTCTTTGTTGGTCATAAAAGTTCCTTAAATTCTTTTTCTTTCCAAAACATGAAAAGGTGATCATATACCCATTCATCTAGATCAAGGTTTCTCAATCTGGGCACCATGGATATCTGAAGCAGTATTTAGTTGTGGTGGATATCTTGTGCTTTGCAGGATGTGTAACAGCTTCTCTGGTCTTTACCTACTAGAAGCCAATTGTTTCCCTCCAGTAGCAATAATGAAGAATTTCTCCAGACATTGTTAAATGTCACAGGTAAGGGAGAAAGCAAATAACTCCCAGTTGTGAACCACTGACTTATATTCAATTTTTAACATGTGGGTATAAAAATTATTTTGTTTAAAAGTACACCCTATGTTATAAGATACATTGAGGTATGCCAAATGATGTTACATGTATATACATGTAAATGTTCATTAAAAAAATCAGTGATGATGCTGTCAAACCCATGCTTAGCACACTAGATGTTCTTAAACTATGATTAAGAAGGTAAGAGGCATGTTAAAACAAGCATCATGAACAGTCACACAACAACAACAAAAATATCAAGGTAAGAGCACAATATTAGAAATGCATACCAATTAAATATTTGAATATGAGCAGATAACATATCATCAAAACTTAAATGCAAAATAAGAAACAGATAATTAGGTCAATTTAAAGTTAATCTTCTTTCTAAATTGTTGAAGCAAAAATTGTAATGTCATCAGATGACACCATTCAAGTGTGTGTGTTTGAGATGATCAAGACTTAATTATTTAATAGTGAATGAAGAATGAGAACAACAGCCCACACTGTCAACATTTTCTGAATTTCACAGTTGGTTCTTAAAGTCCCCATTATTGGATTATACTCTGTCATTTCCTCACATTTCATGGTTTTTATTACTATTGCCTTGGCAGCTCAGGATACCAGCCATCTGGTTCCTCTGGAGAGGCTTAAGAGTGGTAACTGTGTGGTCCCCTATGAAAACCATCCTGAACTGAAAGCAATGAAAATGTCCCCACCCTACTAGAGCCAAAGATTAGGGAGCAAGGGAGACAGAGGGTGAGAGAGAGAAAGAGAACTTCAAGGTCAGGCAAAGGCAAAGCAAAGAGAAAAAGTGAAGAAGATGGATGCCTCATTTTCTAGTATTTTATCAGTTAACAAGTTCATTCTAAGTCTTATTATCTTATCCCTTTAAAATAAAAGCTCTATTTTATGAACCATAATAGTTTGTAATGTCCTCTTACTTCTCCCTCACACATTTGAAAGTCATTAGAAACAGCTGGATAAGTCTGACTTCTACTTAACTGTCTTCTGTTTCATACAATTAAAAAAATAGGAGTATAAAAATCTAATATTAGATATATTTTTTCTCCCGATTCTCTACCTGCAAAACAATGAACAACCTAATCATATGTTTTGCCTTGAGTAAAAAATCCAATAACGTGTTAAGAAAAGAGCTTTTGCTAAATATCTCCAGCTATTATCTTGTTTAATCTCAGCATGAGGTTCATAGGAATTGGTTATAGTGTGAGAAGTACACTTGAATATGGGGAATCTTTTGCCATAGGATATTAATTTAATAGTGGTACTCAAGATTGAATAAAAGGAGGAGAAGTGAGTGAGAATATGGAATATGAGGCAATTTAGGAAGCTGGAACAATCATGCAATCATGAATTAAAGGCATGAACTAAAACCTAAAATTGGAAAGTGGGAAATTAAAAAAAAAAATAGGAAGGGCATGTATGAGAGACCTAAAGTAGAACAATAGGCTTGGCAACCAGGGGAGGTTGGGGAAGATCCACAAAATAAGCTAGGAGTCAGCTATTCCCATGGGTGTGTTTTAATTAAAAGCCAGACTGCCTAATATCAGCAGATAACTCAAAAACTCAGTTGCCTGACAGTTTAACAATCCTTATTATAAAATCGCTTGTACAATTTGTTGTGTTAACTATTCTAGACTTTATTTACCCTGCTGACATCATTGCCCTTGCTCCTATCACTTGTTATCTTACTTCTTGAATAAAAAAATTATCAGGCACAAATCCTCTCCTGTTTGTCAACACTTTAGTAATGAAGGATTCTACGTATTCTTAGAGGTAATGGTGAAGTGAAGGAAATCAGAGCAACTGCCAGCCCTAGGATGAACCCATATATTTGATTTCTTTCTCTCAATTCCAAATCATGCCAACGGTGGTGAAGGAGAAAGTCAGGCCAGAGGGACCAAAAAAGAGGTCATATATACACTAGTGTAAAGATCGGTTCAGGCTCCGAGGCTGCTCTCAACAAGTACCACTTGCAGCCTTCCAATTCCATGCAATTTCATCTGACTCCCAGGTAGCAGATTCTACAGTACAAGTGTGCTTTCATTTTAACTGTTGACGTGGGGCATCTGGCTGGACATGTAACTCTAGAATGAAACCACTGACAAGTTGATCCCCATGCAATAGCTTCCTTTCTCCCTAAAGCTGGATTCTCTCTACCTCTTC
This sequence comes from Spilogale gracilis, assembly GCA_004023965.1. Classification (NCBI taxonomy): domain Eukaryota; kingdom Metazoa; phylum Chordata; class Mammalia; order Carnivora; family Mephitidae; genus Spilogale; species Spilogale gracilis. The sequence goes on along the minus strand of PITA01002114.1, from coordinate 111,527 downwards.
ACATGTGTCCCTTCACCTCCTTTCTCACAGAAAGTCTCCACCTCAAAACTCAACCCTTCAACCTTTTGCCTTCTTTAGGACTTGGCTTATTTACGAGAGTCTTCAGTTCTTCCTGCCTTCAACCTTTCTTCTTTGTTGCTTCCATTTTCCCAGTCTCTAGAGACATACTTTGGCTTCCTTATCTGAAAGAAAAAGAAATGTTTATGTGTCTCATGACAGCGTAGCCTATCATGTTTGCTAGAGTTCCTCATACAGTGCCTGCACAGCCTCTCTATGTCCCCATACCTCTCACCACAGAGCTGCTTTCTTTCTCTTTTTAAGACTAAAGATAGGACATCTGGGTGCCTCAGTCAGTTAAGCATCTGTATTCAGCTCAGGTCATGATCCCAGGGTCCTGTTCAGGCTCCCTGCTCAGTGGGGAGCCTGCTTCTCCCTCTGCCTCTCCCCGCCCTCCACTCGTGAGCTCTCTCTCCTCTGTCTCTCTCTCTCAAATAAATGAATAAAATCTTTTTTAAAAAAAGACTAAAATTGAATCCTGGACATTTATCAAAGGCCTGTTTCTTGTCTCCCAAAGTAGCACCTTCTGTTCTACATTTCCCTATTCCTTGTAGATTCCAATCTTCTCCCATCTCCCTGTGTGAGTTCGTCTCCAACACCATTTTTCACACTCAGCCCATCTCCCAGGCCTCTCAGCACTTTCCTTGTAGCTCTCTTTTATTAATCATTCCCATTCCTGTCCTTCTTCCATCATACTCATCTAAGCTATTCTATTGCAATAGCCATCTAAGTATGCTGAGAGTTATTAAATAATCTCATATGGTAATATAGGAAAGCTTCTTGGCCATTTGTCATCTTATTGTTATCTACTTACATGTATAAACACACAAGCTTGGAAGACTGTCCTTGGAAAAGCATGGTACAGATAATTTCATTTCCCTTAGGACAAGTTAGACATGTTATACCCATGGCAATACACCAAATCACAAGGAAGTCATTCTATAGTCCCCATTTCAATTGTCCAAATGATAAAAGAAAAGTTGTCATTGTATCTCACGATAACCAGTCAACTTGGTCAACTTTCTATCTGCTCCTGGCCTGGCTTGCTCCTTCACCACCTTTAGCATAATCCAAAATTGAAAGAAAGGGGAATAAAATTTGCAAGTCAGAAACTTCCTTAGGGAGACATGTAGTGCAGATTTTGAGAGCTTAATGGGGAAACCATAATGAAAGAAAAGGATACCTCAAAGAAAGCAAAAGCCATTGAAAATCATTTGTGTCTATTTTATAATTTTCAAAAAAACCCAAAGATGTGGCTCAGGGGCATTATTGTAAACCCACTCCATAAAACTAAAGCTGGAGTGAAACCAAGTCTCTGAACTAAGGCACCAGTGATGGGCACGAGGCTTCCTCCTGGCTGCCCAGTATTGTTCAGAATATACAAGAAAGGATTGTCATCTTGGCCTATGTTTATCTCTCTCTAGCAGGTTTGTGACCTTGACCAAGATGAAGACCACCTGGCAGTCACCTCACTTATTTAGTGCAACCTCACTGATGGAGTACTTTATATTTTAGTTTGATATATTGATCAGGATAGACTAACTTCTGTACAAACAACCTAAAAAAATCTCAGTTTAACTAAATCAAACTCAGCTTTCATTTCTGTTAGTATCACAGTCAAAGGAAGGCTGGTTGGTGGGAAAGGGGCTGGGGAAGACTGTCTACCTAGAGAACTAGAGATCCAGCTCTTTATGCCCCTCTCTGACCCATGCTCCTCTCTGACCAGGGAGTCCTCTTCATTTACGTACCAAATGAGAAAAGGTCATTCAGGAGCTCTTTACAGTCAAACCCTCAAAGTGGTAATATCAGTCTGAACATATCATATTAGGCTGACACCAGCTTGATAGCCACACCCTACAAGAGGAAAGATTAGAAAATGTAGTCTAGCTGTGTATTCAGGAAGAAAATATTTTAAATATTGATGACCACAAACATGCTCTGATATATTATCAAACCAAAATAAGATGTTGTTATAACCATTATCAATGATTATTAGGCTTAACATTAACTAACACTAACATCATCAATGATTATTAGGGTTGTTTCTAGAATTGTGGTGACCCACTCAGATCCTTTACAGTAACTGAAATTCATTAGGGGGTTTCTCACACCTCCATTCATGGTCAATCCCTCCTAAACCTTGAATTACCTATGCATGTTCATAAACAAGTCATCATTATACATTTGCAATGTGATATCAAAACTGGACAGAACTATAATAGAAACAAAACTATAGACCAATCTCTCATATAAATATAGATATAAAACCCTCCAAAATACTGGCAAACCCATTCCAGTAACATATAAAGAGAATTATGCATCATGACTAGGTGAGATTTGTCCCAAGAATCTAAGGTTGGTTTCACATCTGAAAACAAATCAGTGTAATACAGCATATTAATAGAATAAAGCAAAAAGAAATGCACATGATCATCTTAATTGATCAAGAGAAAGCATTTGATAAAACCTAACACAATTTCATGATAAAAACACTCAAAAAAGTAGGAAAATAAAGAAATTTCCTCAACCTGATCACGTGCAGCTATGAAAAATCCATAGTGAACAACATAGTGAACAACATACAACATAGTAAAATTCTGAGTGCTTTCCCAACATGACCAGGAAGAAGCTAGGATATCCGGTCTGACCATTTTCATGCAATCTTGTGCTGGAGGTTCTAGCCAGGAAATTTGGGGGGGAGAGGGGAAGAAAAAGAAGGCATACGGACTGGAGGGAGAAAAAAATAAAACTATTCCTATTTACAGATGACACAATGTTGTGTACAGAAAACCCTAAGACATGCACTAATGGCATATTAGAATAAACAAGTTAGCAAGACTGCAGAATAAAAGACAATATCTACCATGTTCTATACAATAAACAATTTGAAAAAAAAATAAAGAACACAATAAACTTCCATTTACGGAACAAGTCAGTCATGGGGATGAAAGGTCCAGCATAGTGAATATAGTCAATGGTATTGTAATAGTGTTGTATGGTGACAGATGGTAGCTACACTCATGGTGAGCACAGCATAACCTATAGAGTCATGAAATCACTAGGTTGTACACCCAAAATTAATGTAACATTATTTACCAACTACACTTCAATTTTAGATATTGATATTTTAAACTTTTTTAAAAAGAAAGCAATATTTTATTTACAATACCACCAAAAAGAGGAAAATACTTAGGAATGAATTAAACAAAATGAATGCTGACTTGCACTCTGAAAACTACAGAACATTGTTAAAATAAAGCAGACTTAAATATGGAAAAGACATTCCATGTTCATGAATCTGTAGATTTAATATATTGATCTACATATAGATCCAATGCAATCCCTCTTAAAATCTCAGCTTTTTTTTTCCTGAAATTACAAGCGGGTCTTAGAGTTCATATGGAAATTTAAGGGAAACAATAACTGAAAAATTCTTTAAAAAATTCTTATATTCTGGGATGCCTGGGTGGCTCAGTTGGTTAAACAACTGCCTTCGGCTCAGGTCATGATCCTGGAGACCCGGGATCGAGTCCCACATCGGGCTCCCTGCTCGGCAGGAAGCCTGCTTCTCCCTCTCTCACTCCCCCTGCTTGTGTTCCCTCTCTCGCTGTGTTTCTCGCTGTCAAATAAATAAAATCTTAAAAAAAAAAAAATTCTTATATTCTGATTTCAAAACTTACTACAATGCTGTAGTAATCAAAACTGTATGATACTGTCATAAGGATACACATATAGATCAGTGTAATAGAATTCAGAGTCCAGAAATAATCCCTTACATTTCTGCACAATTGATCTTCATCAAAAGAGCTAAAAATAATTCCATGAGGAAAAATAGTTGTTTCTTTAACAAATGTACGGGAAGTACAAAAATCTGAAGTTGAGTACCAGGCTTACACTATACAAAAAAGTCAACTGAAAATGGATCAGTACTTCAATGTAAAAGCTAAAAGGATACAACCCTTAAATAACAGCTATGAGAAAAGCTTTGTGACCTTCTCAGATTCAACAAAAAAAGCATAAGCAACAAAAGAAAAAATAAACTGGACTTCACCAAAATTAAAAACATTTTCATTGCAAATGACAACATGAAGAAAGTGAAAAGGCAATAGAATTAAAGAAAACAATATGCAAATCATCTTCTGATAAGAGTCTAGTATCGGGAATATAGAGAAAACTTCTACAGCTCAATAACAAAAAGACCACCTGAGCTTAAAAGTGAGAAAAGAACTTGAATAGCTACTTCTCTAGATAAGATATACAAATGGCCAATAAGCACATGAAAAGATGCTCAATATCAATGGTTATTAGAGGAAAGCAAATAAAAACCACAATGACATAGCACTACAGATGAACTAGGATGGCTACCATCAAAAACATAGATAATAGGGTGCCTGGGTGGCTCAGTTGTTCAAGCGACTGCCTTCGGCTCAGGTCATGATCCCGGAGACCTGGGATTGAGTCCCACCTTGGGCTCCCTGCTCTGCCAGAAGCCTGCTTCTCCCTCTCTCACTCCCCCTGCTTGTGTTCCCTCTCTGGCTGTGTTTCTCTCTGTCAAATAAATAAAATCTTTTTAAAAAAATAGATAATAACGAGTCCTGGCAAGGAAACATTGGAAGGGACCCTTTTACACAGTTGGTCGGAATGCAGAAAGGCAGAAAGTGGAGCCACTTTGGAAAGCATTTTGTAAGTTCCTTAAAATGTTAAACATATGGTTGGCACATGACTCAGCAATTCTACTCCTTGCTTTATATTCAAGATTATGAAAACATTCCCACACAGAAATTTGTACACAAATGTTCACAACAGCATTATCCATAACAGCAAAAAGTGCAAAAGCCCAAATGTTCATTAATGGATGAATAAAGAAAATGTAGTAGAGCTACAAAATTAGTATTATTTGGCAATATAAATATATACCTAATATATATATATACATATATAATACATAAAATATACAATATATAGCTATTACAACATGGATAATCTTTAAAACATTATGCTAAGTAAAATAAGCCCTTTACAAAAGACTACATATTATATGAAATGTTCTTAATTGGCAAAGTCATAGAGACAGAAAGTAGATTAATGGTTTCCTGGGGCTCTGGGTTTAGTGGGAATTAAGGAGCACCTGTTAGTGGATATGGCACATATGTTGGGGGGTAATAAAAATACTCTAAAATGGATTGCAGTGATGGCTGCCCAACTCTGTGAATGCACTAAGCCTCTTCAAATCATATCCTTTAATGGGTTAATGAAAAGAATGTAAATTATATCTCAATAGGCGTGTTTTGCAAAATAAAATTAATATACAACATAGCAAGATGTCAGTGGTGGCATAGCAGGACGTTGGATTCAGGTGACTTGGCTTGCCAAGGCAGGTTTTTTTGGTTTTGTTTGTTTGTTTGTTTGTTTTTCCACTATGTAGAGTATATGCCAGCATCTAGGGATTATAGGACTATTTAAGACTAGGAAGACCCCTTTCGGGGCTTCCCATAATCTCAGCCCTAGGAGGCTGAATACAAATACTTGCAACCTAAAAGAGTCTGCTGTCAAGAACTGAGAAAATTCTAGAATTCATACATTAAATCCTTAAATCCTCAATTTCCTGGTATTTTCTGTTGGAAATCTACCCTTTGTAGATTTCGCAGTAACTTGTGTCAGATTTAATATTTATTTCTTCAAGTGCTCATTTTCACCAAGCCTCAACCTCACACCTCTGGTAACTTTTTCAAGGCATCCATTTAAATGTTACCTTATCAGTAAGCCCATCCTTGAACATTCTATAAAAAATAGGAACACTAGGGACGCCAGGGTGGCTCAGCTGGTTAAGTGTCTGCCTTCAGCTCAGGTTGTGATCCCAGGGTCCTGGGATCCAGTCCCACATCAGGCTCCCTGCTCAGCAGGGAGCCTGCTCCTTGCTTCTCCCTCTCCCTAGGGAGCCTGCTCCTTGCTTCTCCCTCTCCCTCTGCCTGCCACTCTCCCTGCTTGTGCGGTCTCTCTCTCTTTCTCTCTCTCTCTCTGTCAAATAAATAAATAAAATATTTTTTAAAAAAATAGGAGCACACTTCCTCTCCATCTCAGCACTTGCTATGTATCATACTCTAGTTTATTTTTTTCCGATAATACTGATCACCACCTGATGTGTG
>PITA01002114.1:0-105224 GCA_004023965.1 Spilogale gracilis | reverse complement strand
GACCTGAGCTGAAGGCAGTCGCCCAACCAACTGAGCCACCCAGGCGCCCCAGGAATGTAAACTTCTTAAGGCATGAGACTGTATCGGTTAGCCTTTTCAGCATGACAAATTACCTTCAAATCTTAGTGCCTTAAGATAACAACGATCTATTTGCTCACAAGTCTTTGCTTTGACAATTTGGTAATAAATGAAGGTGGGAAGCTTCTCTGGTGTTTGCTGTGTTCACTCTTGAATCTGCAGTCAGCTTCTGAGTCACTTGAGATCTGGTTCATCCATGACAACCTTAGCTGGTGTGATTCTTCCTGGTCTCCAGCAAGTGAACCCAGGCTTGTGTATGTGGTGGTTGCGCTGGATGCTGAGAGAGCATGTGGAAGACTGCAAGGCCTCATGAGCTGTGTGGTCACATCAGTCTTGCCTGTTTTATTGGTCAAAGCAAGTCACAAGGACAACCCAGATTCAAGTGGCGAGAAAGCCTCCAGACCTTTGTAGGAGAAACTAAATGTCACATTGCAAAAAAATGCACACATGGAGGACAGTAACTGTGGCATTTTTACAAATAATCTACCACAGGGCACCTGGGTGACTCTTGGTTAAAGCCTCTGCCTTTGGCTCAGGTCATGATCTCAGGGTCCTGGGATCGAGGCCCGCATATGGCTCGGCAGGGAACCTGCTTCCCCCCATCTCTCTATGCCTGCCTTTCTGCCTGCTTGTGATCTCTCTCTGTCAAATAAATAAATAAAATCTTAAAAAATAACAACAACAACAAACAATCTACCACAGACACTTCATCTGCTTTGTTCACTGCTGTAGCTGAAGCACCTAGACCAGTGTCTGGCCCACAGGTGGTCCTGAAATATGAGTCGAACCAATGAATGACTCATCTGCCCACTCTTCCTGACCCAGAGGCTGTCCAGAAACTGTCCCTTCTCCATTGCAAATCCTTACAATGCAACACCTGCTTGCAAGAAACCACACCGTTTTTTGAATATTTGCAACTGGAATCCTGTCTCTACTATTCTGTTCCAGTTACAACCAGCTTTCGTTATTTGCTTTCGATCTTAATTAGTTCTCATAACATCAGCCTAATCATTCCCAGAAAGAGTGAAGCATATCAGATTTTATAAAATGCTTCTCATCCAAGTTTCAAACCACTTCCTCTGCCATCTCCACAGCTATACAAACCTGTAAGTGAGGTGAGTCCTATGGTCTATTCCTTCCTCTCCCTGGCCCTCCTCCCAGCCAGCCTGTTTGCTCTTCTTCATTCAAACTTGAATCCAGGGCAGACACAACAGAACAAAGTTTCCAGTGTAGGACATCTCCTGGAAATCCTGCCCCGGGGAACTTGCCAAAGGCTGGACGCTTGTGCAGTGTTACAAACAGGCAGCATGTCAATGACTGGATCAGTTACTGAAGTGTCTGGGGAACCCAGCTTATTCCCCCCATCCCTGCCACTGCCACAAAGCACAGTGAGATGGAAAAGAAAAATAAGTCACTGCATACTCTAGCCTCCTAGATCTAGATCTTCTAGGAATATCTGGTTTAAGGATCAAATAGGGCTGCCATGGTTCTTGATAACTGGACTTAAAGAGGAAAGTGGATTGCTGTGCTCTCCACCTGCTCTACTGGGCAGACCCAATCTTCTGGGCTTCATGTGTCCTTACCGTATTGCCCATCACGGTATGTTGGGTTATCCTTCTTGAAAGGCTGCTGTAGTACCTTGGAATTGTGGCTCTCCAAAAAACATGTTCCACGAAAAGAAAAGAAAAATGCATCAACAATCAGGGTATTGATCCAAGCATTGTTCTCCGAGGATCATTCCTCACATACTCTCCCAAATGACAAACTGTTCAAATGCTGTGACATGTATCAATACCTTTCCCACAGGGCCCCAGCCATCTGGGCTGGAAATTCTCTTAGCAGAAAACAAAAGCCTTTTTATATTTATAGATCAAGCTAAAAAAAAAAAAAAAAAAAAAAAGCCAAGACCCAGAGGAGAAGTGACTGTTGACTTCCCCTTTTCTGTCATATTTGCCCACATTTCCTCAGCATCTTCAAATCCCTCCCTCCTCACATCCAGATACCATATCTGCCTTCTTTGATGTCTAAGTCATCTTTCATTTCTTCTGCTGACATCCCACAGTCAGGTCTTCATTGTTTCACCTGCGTCACTGAAATCATCTCCAAACAGAACACTTCTATCTTCATTCTAAGTGATCCACATTGACTAAAACTATAGTTCCAGCTTTTAAGCCTGGAATCATGATGATTCCGCATATGATCTCTAGCACTCTCTTCTATACCTACCCGCTGCTCTGTGAATCTTCTGCTTTGGCTGAAGTGGTCTAATTGATATTATGAAAGAATCTCTTTCCCCAAATTTCAATGGTGTATTGTGTGACTATCACTTGGCAAATCCTTAAACATTACATGAGTATGAATTATTCTGTCTTGTACCTACTCCCAATCAATCTTTTGTCAACATTTAATAGTTTAATGATTCTCTCTCTACTCATATGCTGTGCCCCTACTCTGTCAAAACATTCTTCCTCTTATCTAGGTACCGCAACTGCCATTTCTCTGACTTTATAGATTCATCTTTCTTTCTTTTCCCAGACCCTTCTGATACAAACATAGGAAGCCGTGAACCCCCCTCATTTTCCAGGATCCCTGCCTCCTCAACCAACCCAGGCTATGAACATTCAGCAGTGCATCACAGATTTCATCCCAAGACCCCAGCTGGCAAGAGGAAGGGATCAGGTTGTCTTTGGCATCTCATAAAGAATGTCTCCCTTTTTGTGTGTCCACAGCTCAGTCCTGGATGCTTTATGCAGTTTTCCCTTCCTAATCTTTCCTACCCATCCCCAGATCATAGCAATCTTTGTCACCTGAATTCTTACTAACTCCTGTGACTTGTCGTCTTGAGATGATACTAATATTATACCATTAGTATTCCTTTAGCCTTCGTAGCTTGTACTTATATACTCCAGAAGGTTGGAAACCCCTTCAAGGTGACAAAAGTATCTTAGACTAATTCATAGCCCCATATTTCAATGTTATTCAATGGAGCCTGACACATGTGGTTTCTAATTTGTTATCTAGACTTGTTAGTCACACTGGAAGTGAATGATAACTATATTATTTCTGAATTTGAGTGTTGATAGAGACTCAGGAAGACCTGTAGAAAACAGAAAGCCATTGTCCCCTTGGAAGATAGATACCAGAGCAGAGAACAAGGGCCAAAAAGGAGGATACCCAGAATCTAAAAGACAATTGTTCCAAAGCCATCATTTTTACCTCAAGTTCAGGGACACATTAATGCAACAGTTTTCAAATGAGAAATTCTAGACAGCTTTTCTTCTCTCCATTTCCCTGTCTTTCTCTTCATTATTGGGAGGGCATGTGCATACATTTATTGCCTGTACAAGGCTGCCTGAAGCTTCAGAGTGCTCTCTTCTGGGGCCGAAATATCCCCAACCTTTGGGTTCCCTGTGGGGTGTACCTGGGACCTGGGCTCACCACGCCCTGTAGTCATCATTCTGATATCAGAAAGCAGTGGAATTAACAAACATAACCTGGGAAACAAGAGGCATTGCTGATTATTCCAGCAGTGGAAAAGAGAGCATAAAAATTAATTTTAACATAGTAGTAGATCTTCCGTACAGAACCGCACTATCGAGACCTAGACAGCAAACCGACACCACTTTTAATTGAGTGGCAAATGCCAAAACAATGAATTGCTTTACTTGGAACCAGGGGAGGCTATTTTCTTCTAGCTGCAAGTTGTGAGGAAGACAGAGGAGGGGAATCAGCCTGTCTACTGCTTTAAAAACACAAGATGAGGTTGTGTTTCTTTTTGCTTTTACCAGAGGTTGCATTTCTCTTCTGCATGTCCTCCTGTCTATATTAGTTAGACAGATGTTTAAGTCTTAACCATAGGTGTCAGTCAGGGAAAATTCATGGTTTCACAGCTAAGCGATGAGATGTGACCTTCTTTTTTCAGAGCAGGATTTTTTTTTTTAAAGAAATCACTCATTTAGAATGAATATCAGTACTAAAACTAAATTTATTTCCCTAGTGTCATATCCCTGATCTGTATAACAGAATCTTCTCCTGATGATTGTATTCTTTAGCTTCAGTGTTTAAATAACACAAATAAATACAAGTAAACAGTAATTCCAATTAAAATAAATATGCATGTGTTACTGATATCAGTTTATTGTAGCATTACCATTAATAAAGTCCTTTATTGTCACAGAGAAGAGGGAAGGCCAATTTTGATGCATAATATACTTTGTCTTAATACAAAGACTAAAAGAAATAAAAAGCATCAGGGGCTGTTGACTGCTATGCATTTATTCCCCCAAATTTCTCTATTGCCTTGGCAATTATACTCCATGGATGCTCCTTCTTCATTTTCATGTAATTCCTCCAAAGTAGGAAGAATAAATGTCCAAAAACCTTTGCCATACAGTTCTGTAAGAGATACAAATGAATGGAAGACTCAAGACTTTGAATGTAATACTTGCTGGCTAAGGCATAATTTAGATAAACAAATTTTGAGCTTGAATTATTTTACATATATAATTTGTTCTAAAATTAAGGAAGACACACAGAAAAGTGCATTTTTTCCATACAGCTGTACTGAGACTATTGTGAGCAAAAAAAGAAACTGAATTTTCAAATGAATAACTTTTGGAATGAAAGGGTCTACCTTAGCCCCTTATCAGCATTATATAGGCATAAACAAACCATCCAATGAGTGACCAGAATTCTACTTTCTTTTAACTGGATATGATGCTTATTTTCAGTTTCAGTTAGAGAAAAAGATACCAAATGGAGGCTTTGTTCTGTTGACAAACAAGAAAATGGCTTCAGTGATAGAGCTGTCTTTTCACGTCTTACTCCTAAACACAATTGAACATTCCATTGGCAACTTTTGCAACACTGTTCTCAGAACAGCAGAGGCAATCATTCAGAAGGTCCAGTTGAAGGGAGCGAGGAATAAAAATCAATAACTTTGTGCAATTACTGGGAAACACAACCGTTAGTCATCAGAAAATTAGAGGCTACATCTAACTAACAAACCTCTTGATTCCAGTCCCGTGGATGGGAATTTACATTCAAACGGAGCACCAAAATAACTTCCCTTCTGGGGGCAGTAAAGATTATAACTGGTTTCTCAGCAGAAGTAGCAAGGTTGAAAGAATAACTGTTGTGAGAGAGAAAGCTTGGAGTGCTCCATATATTCAAATGGCAAGAAACTGGTTTGTGCTAGACCTGTGCCTCAAGTCAGGCCGAGGCGCAAACATAACCCTGTACAAGATTCTCAGGGACTCCTCAGCGGGAGCAGCCCTAACTAGTCTTTGGGGCCCTATTATTTAAAGTAACTACCTGTGAGGTCACAGACTATACAACCTATTAGAACCCATATGATTGGGAGCCTGGAATTCCTATTTGGAAAGCAAAGTCCTGGTAACTATGTGTGCTGGGCTTCTACAGAACAAATCCCGTGTCGTGTTAGCACGCGCTTAATAGAACTATTCTATGCGAAAGCGCGGGGGAGGGGATAACTAGGAGGAAAGAGTCTGCATCCTTTGGATGAAACTGCCTTTTCGGGTTCCACGAGGAGCGCCACCTGCAGCCGGGGCCGCGCGCACTGCCGTCTCCTCCCTCTTTAATGGTCGACACCACCCCCTTTGGCTTCCCGGGTCCCCCTCATCCCGCGCGACCTAGCTGGAGCGGTTTTCTCACACCCCGTGGTTCATCCGCCCTTCCGCGCGCCCCGCGGTGTAGGCGGAGGAATGGCTCTAGTTCGGTGGACTTTCTGAGGCGCGCGCCTAGAGCGCACACCAGGGAGAGGCTGGCTGCCGGGGCGTGAGGCTGGTAAGGGCCCCGGGCGGCCTGAGCACGCACACCTTGTTGGCCCGCACAGCCCGCGGTAGGTAAGTGGCGACGCCAGAACGTGCAGACGCGCCAGCAGCCTGCAAACCGGAGTCCGTTTTTCCCGTCACACTGATAGTTTCTTTGGTGAGTGCTGACGCCAAGGCAAGTACGGATAAAAATCGTTCCGCACTCCCTCCTGGCTCTCCCCAACTGGCCCAGCCTTGCTTGTACTTACAAGTCCACTCTAAGAGACAACTTCTGGCCACTTGTCTGGAGTCCAGGAAAACAGAGCAGGGGGCTGTGCGCGGAAGAGTTACTCTGAAAGTCTACACGGGGAGACGGGGATTCCCAGAGACACCATAGTCGCTGGGCAAAACATACCCTCCAGCTTTTCCCGACTAACAAACCAAGGGTCGAGACTGGGGGGCTGGGGGGGGTGTGAGTTTCTAGGGTGGGTGGGCGGGGCAGGGTTGGAAATCGGGAACGAAGCAAACGCCTGAACCTTAAATCCAAGTTCTAGCAGTGGGACGATCAGGTGGGAGCGGTTAGTGGGTGCGCCAGCTGCGTGTACTGTTTATTTCTGTGTCGATTTTTTTTGCCTTGAACAGCTGAGGCTTAAACTTCCGCCGCGATCATTTGGAGGTGCAGAAGAGGGAGGAAGCAAGTGCAGGGATCAGAACTGATTCTGAGGCCAAAGTCTGAGCCAGGGTCGCTTATCAAAGTCCGGGGAGTTTCCCACGCCCTCCAGACCTTTCGCTGGGGGCTCTTTGCACAAAGTGCACTTCCTCCGAGCTGGGGGTTGGGCGACGGGGAAGGAGGAACGAGGTATGGAAGCCGGGGACCGCGAGCATCCGAGAAAGTCAGAGGAACGGTAGCGAGCTATTATTAAGTGTTGATTCCAGAGGGCTGGAGGAGGCAGAGAGGATGGGGCGGGCCTACTCGCCGACTACTCCCTCCACCATCACCGGCGGCAGAATTTGCACTTGAAGATCTTCTTAAACGCGTTTTGGAAGTCTTTGTTGAAGTAGGCGTAAATGACAGGGTTGAGCAGAGAGTTGGAGTAGCCTAGCCAGTTGATTATGGCGCCCAAAAGGGTGGGCATGTGGCAGCTGCTCTCGCAGAAGGGCAGGACCAGGGCCACGATGAAGAAGGGCAGCCAGCAGAGGATGAATGTGCCCATGATGATGCCCAACGTCTTCACCGTTTTCCTTTCTCGGGCCAGGGCCATTTTGCGCTTGGCCTCCGCGTTGCGCTCATTCTTCTTCTCGAAGGAGGCGGGGGCGCAAGGGATAGCACCCGCCTCGCTGGGCAGAGGCAGATGCTCTTTGGAGTTGCCAATCTTGTGCACTTCAATCACCTCCAGGGCGGCGCCGTCGTCACCCTGCCTCACCGCTCCATTGGTGCACAGAGCACCCCCTGCCTTGTTCTCTACACTCTGCCTCCATTCTCTGCTCCCCGGCTCGCCGTTTACGCTCTTCTTGGGCTGCGCGGCTGGCGACACCCCTAAGCGGGTGTCTGCTCCTTTCTTCTCCACCTTCTTGACTGTTTTGCGGATGCGGAAGCGCGCAGCTCGGAAGATGCGCCCGTAGAGAACCAGCATGAGCAGCAGCGGGATGTAGAAAGCGCCAAAGGTGGAGTAGATAGTGTAGCCGTGGTCCTTGCTAATCGTGCACGCATCCGGGTCGGAGCGGTCTTCTGGGGTGCGCCAACCCAGCATGGGCGGGATGGAGATAAGGAAGCCAATGAGCCAAGTGAGCGAGATGAGCGCAGCGGCGCGCCGGGGCGTCCTCTTGTTCACATAGTCAATGGGGTCCGTGATGGCCCAGTACCTGTCCAGTGCAATGGCGCACAAGTGCAGGATGGACGAAGTGCAGCACAGCACGTCGAGGGCGATGAATAGGTCACAGGTGACCTGACCCAGCGTCCATTTGTTGAGCACCTGGTAGAGCGCAGCCATGGGCAGCACCAGCACCGACACCATGAGGTCGGTGACAGCCAGCGAGCCTATGAGATAGTTGGCCACATTCTGCAGAGAGCGCTCCAGGGCGATGGCGGCCACCACGCACGCATTGCCCAGTACCGCACAGAAAATGAGCGTGCCCAGCAGCAATGAGGTGATCACTTGGTAGCTGAAGGTCACGTCGGAGATGCCAGTAACGTTGCCCCGTGTCTCGAAGGGACCCTCGGACAAGGTGGTGTTGTTGCCCAGTCCCAGGCTGAGCCCATCCATGCCTGCGCGCCTGGTGGGGGGAGGGGGGAGGGGAGAAAGTGCTGGGTTAGGATCCCCCTCGCCCCTCCCCCCTGGGGTCTTCCGCCCCTCTCTCCTGGGAAGTTTCAGGTGGAGGGAATGCAGGGACTCAAGCAGGAAGTTCTTACTGCTCAGGCGAGGGCATCTCCGAGGAGCAGCTTCCAGGCACTCCCTGGGCTGCCTTGGTCCAGCAGGCTCAGAGACTCCAGCTGGGAAAGGAGTTCGCCAGAGAACAGCTCCGGGACCTCTGGGCGTTGGAAAGGTGGCTGGAACGTCTGTTTCTCACTGTCCATTTTACTTTGCCGCTGCCAGCTGACTGCCAGAGCTGGAGTCGGAGTCTCCCCACTAGCCAACAGTCTTCAATCTTAGAAGTATCTAGAATAGAGAAGCCTCATCCTCTAGGGTCACTCTGTGACTCTCCTCTTCTGCTCTTCTCCCTTTCTCTTTCCCACTCTCTCCTTTCTCCTCTCTAGAAAGCCTTTCTCCCTCTCCCTTCTCTTTCAGTCTCCCTCTTTCTTCTCACTCCCCTTTCTTTATCCTTCCGTGCAGGCAGCTCTGAGAGTGTCCCTCCCTCCCACGCTAACCCTCCCCTCCTAACACTTTCCCAGCCCTGAGTGTCTCTTTCCTCTGGGTGCCCGCCCTCCTCTCCCTCTAGCTCAGCGTCTTTTCGTTCTAGCCTCTTTTGGTCGGCAGAGATTCAGAATTCGCTTCCACCGGATCTGCCGCCAGCCAGACCAATATTACAACATATAACTCCGCCTCTCACCCAGCCAAACTGGAGAGGGGAAAAAATCCTAACTATCCATTGCTTCATATTTCTGTCAAATTGTTAAGTAGAGTTAGCGGCAACAGAGTGGTAATAGGAAATGAGAAAAGGAGCCACATGGAGCCTGAATAGGGGGTAGACAGTCCTGGGTTTGTCTGTAAATTATTGTTAATTGATGGAAAGAAGACAAAGTGTTTCGTAGCTTTTTAAAGAAGTCGGCAATTTCGTTATCTGACAGTCTAGCCTGACTCCCTTGGGAATGATGTTACCTGTGGTTTTACATATTTATTTTTTTAACCTTGGGTAATTAGAGGGGAAAGGAATTATAAAGGACGTATCAACGGACAGGTAAATAGCTGTATCTCAAAGTGAAGGAAAAAACCAATTCTGTATGAATTCTACACACATACATGTATACATGCCTTTCCATTGCCGTTACCTTTTTAATTTCAGTAAACATTGCCACGTTTCATAGCTTTGTGGCGAGTAAATGTAGGTAAGGGAATCTTTTGCCTGTATTCTGTAAATAAGGTTGGGCCTTTTATATAGCCCTTTGCTTCTTCTTTACCTGAACCTGCAAACCTCTAGGGGAACTTGGTGGAATCCCGGGTCGCTGGCTCGCAGTTTCCCCTATGCCCCCATATCAGCTTCAGCACGTGGGACAGCTCTAGGCAATAAGGGCTTATATCGCCACCTTCCGGCAAATGCTTTGGAAAGCATCTAGAAACCCTTGGCTTGCAGAAATTAATCAGGTACTGAGACAATCCCATAACTTAAGGGAAGAAAAATAGTTATTAAAAAAAACAATAATTGAATTTCTTCTCCTATTTTCCTCAAGAATTTCTTTTATTGCCCTCTTTTGTTCTTAATCTTGTACATTAAGTCTATTCTATTCTCTAGCTCTTTTTACAAGCCTGCAGAACCCGCCGAAGTTATAGCTAGGAGCGGGGTATTAATAGATAGACCTAGGGAAAAAAATCTTCACCTGTGTTGGTGTTGTGCTCATAAATGCTGCACTTTAGAATTCGCACATTTGCACACATTCACTAATGAGGGGAAATGGTATTGGATTTTGCAAATGGGAATGACAACATAGAAGATAGACTACTATGGGTTGGCTCTAAGCTGTTTCTTTTACTAAGAAAGGCACATTTAATCCCATTTGAATACAAGTAAAGAAAGCGACTCCCAATCTACTAGAAAAAAAAAACCAAGTAACACAACAAAGTTCACTGGTAGATGCTGATCACATGACTGAAGTAAAGGAAAAGTGCAGAATGTAATCCTACAAGCAGATATGACTAGGTATGACTCTGGTTAATGTGCACAGATTCACCTCGGATAGCAATAGTCCTGATATTGTTTTCAAATTTGAGCTGGGTTTATAGCTTTGAATTCTCCAAAACTAAACAAAAGAGCAATCACCAAACTGTCAAAGAAAATCTAATTGGGCTGATGCATACAGTACAGGGCAATGTGTTTGGGGATGGATTGTTCTACAATGGAGTGCTGGGCACAGTTCCCACTTAATCATTTCAGCATGCCACAGTAATGAACCTGACATTTATAATGATTCATGGCATTGAAAAGAAACGGATAAGTATTCATGGCAATACTAGCTACAGATTCTGAAGATGTTTTTTCAAGATTTGTAGAGGTACTGATTCCCCTTTCAAAATGTCCTCACAAAAATGGAACTAAATAGCTTTATTAAAGTACAGTTGTAGGTCCAGAAATTACAGTAGGAAAATAATTAAAGTCTGGATTCTCTGAAATTTTGGTAATAGAGTTGATGACATAAAATAAAATAAAATAAAATAAAATAAAATAAAATAAAATAAAATAAAATATTGTGGAAATAAAAATGTATGTATCAAAGACAACCTTGAATAGGAATTCTGCCTAACTTAGTGCATAGAAATATTTGTCAGTAAATATGTAAGTCAGCAATATGTGTTCATCTCTTGGATCCCATATGGTTTAATAACTGACAAATTTATTTTTTCCTTTTCAGGAAAGCTAAACTTATTTAAATCTGGAATTAATTATATGTAATAGGTCTGGTATTACCTATTCTGCTATAATATTCTACAATGCAGCATTTTTATAGTTGAAAAATAATCTCAAGTACTTTGTGTCTTCCATAAGAATAATGTACATAATATTTCAAACATTTCATTTCTCAAAATTGATAACAAGATGTTAGGCACTCTTATGAACATGAAGAAGAAAATAGAAATATGAAAAGGATATCCAGCACTGACTATGGTACCATCACCTTCAAGTGATCAATAGTTAGTTATATAGCCTTTGTTGAACTAATGCTACTGTGATAGATACTAAAAGCACAATGATACTGCATTTCTTTATGTTCACATTTTGCCATTCTTCTAAATTTAACCCTTAGAGACACAGAATCCCAGATATACCAGAAGAAAATGGTGCAACCCAAAAGTCTGATTAGTTAGGCTCCTGTTCTTCAAAGCCTCTGATATTAGCCTGAAGAAAAGCTAACCTTAAAGCAGATATTATTGATGGCATCACTTGAAAACAAAACTTGCGGTCATTCTGCTTTTATTTCTTGTTTGAGTTTACTAGATGCAACTTCTCAGTTATAGATCTGGAGTACGATACACCATCCATCATGTGAAATTTCTCTAAAATAGTTCATGAGAGATAAAGATTTTTAACATTTTCACAGGAAATTTGATATAAGCCCTGCATTTCAATGTAGTTCTTTGACCAGGAACATAAGATAAAACGGTATTCAGCTGATAATATACTAAAAAAAGATATTTGTTGTAAAGTCTGAATGGGCTGTCAGTAACCCAAGGCTCAGTATGGTTGGGGCTTCTCCATAATTGACGTGCGTGTCCATCATTCCCAAATCATGGGTGATTTTTCTGCTGATGAAGAAATATGTAGTCAAGAGTTGAACATATACTTAGGAGATTACAAAAGTGATTTCTAAAAGCTCCTATTAAAAAAAGTTTTTATCTTTTTTCAAGTGGAAACTAGGAGAAATTTTTTTTTTGAGTAAAAATACCATTCTGAATTTAATTTTCCCCAGTCAGCAAATAGTAAAGCAATAGGGCAATTGTGCTTCTTCCAGAACTGTGGATTTTTATTAAAATTCACTAGAAAGGGGCACCTGGGTGGCTCAGTTGGTTGAGCGACTGCCTTCAGCTCAGGTCATGATCCCGTAGACCCGGGATCAAGCTCCACATCGGGCTCCCTGCTCGGCGGGAAGCCTGCTTCTCCCTCTCTCACTCCCGCTTCTTGTGTTCCCTCTCTAGCTGTGTTTCTCTCTGTCAAATAAATAAAATCTTTAAAAAAATAAAAATAAAAATAAAATTCACTAGAAAAACAAAATAAACTTCTAAGAGAGGATTATCAGGGAGAATTAACTGGTCATCTATAAAAAAATACCACCAAAATGCAAGAGAAAAGATTCTCCTGTAAAACTGAGCACACCTTTCTTTTTTCTTTTTCTTTTTTTTTTTCCTGAAGATTTCATTTATTTATTTGTCAGAGAGAGAGAGGGAGAGAGCATGAGCAGGGAGGAAGGGCCAAGGCAGAGGGAGAAGCCTCAGTCCCAGGACCCCGGGGATCGTGACCTGAGTTGAAGGCAGATGCTTGATGGACTGAGCCACTCCGGCATCCTCTGAGCACACTTTTTTGGTGTGCAAATCTTCACCATGCCCCTTCCTCTGATGGTGGTGTTCTTTCACTGCTCTTTGTACATGTCAGGCACATCTTAGAGGCCCAGAGCTGCATGTGATTTTCAGTACCAAACACAAAGAGTGGAGCCTCAGTCTCTGCTCCTGAGAACAGTTTAAGATTGGCTGGGGTCATTTAACACACACACTAAAACCACAGCATATGGAGAGGAGAGTGAAAAAAATATGACATGTATTCACTAGATGTGTGACCTTGGGCAAGTTGATTAACCCTCTTGTTTCCTGAGTAGTAAAATGAATGTGATTATAAGCTTGTAAAAATTAAATGATCTCAATAAATACCCAAGAAGGTGAAACAGTAACAGTAGTAATAAGGGTAGAAAGTGAAAATGCTAATTCTCTACTGACAATTAATGAGCAATGCAGAGAAAGAGGTTTGGTCAGCTTAGTGAAAGAGCAAGAACTTGAAAAAAAAAATCACCCTCTCAGGTGAGAATTTATTGTGAAAACAGTTTGCCCATGAATATGAAGTTCTTCCTAGTCCTTAAAGTGTTTGGTAAGCTTGAAATTCTTTAGGAAATTCTGAATACAAGATAAGTGAATAAAGATATCAGCTCTGCACTCCAGAACTTGTTGACTTAAATCAGAAGTTATTGAAATGGAAAAGAAAAATGTCAACAGAAGTTCAATAATCACTTTTGAATTGGAGTCTGCCCTTTTTTTGGGAGCTTATCCATTTGTTCAAAAGCATGAAATAAATACTTGAAATTCATAGCCCCAGTATAAGGTATTAAGTATGATTAAAAAAACAAAAGTCAGTACTTTTTTATAAATAATTAAGAAATTATACTGGCACGTGTTAGTAAATGTACTTTTCTGAGTTCAATCCTTCTATGCTTTTTTTCTGACAATATTTTCAGAGCTCATCTCTGAAAGAATAAGAGCATAGCTGAGATGAGAACAATGTACAGACTGTTAGCTCAATATTTTTCTGTTATTCTAAGGATAGCTGGAAATTAAATTCCATCTAATGACTGTTTGAAACAAAATTTAATTACTGCATTAATCTAACAATAGTTGGAGGGAAATGCCTACATTTTTATTAGCTTTGGCAAGTAATATTTTTGTAATAAGACTAAAGCCAATACTCAGTGCATTATTTTAATCTTGTTTAAAAACATGCTCCTTATATAAAAGCAACAACTGTGCTCTACTGAAGCAGTAATATATTAGTTGGTTATAGTGGCTCAGGGCCAAAGTTCTGGAATCAAATGACTACTCTGCCATTTATTAGACTAAAATTTTTCCTTAATTTTTTCATTTTATTATGCATTAAATAAGATATACCAAAAATATAAAGAATAATATAGTGTGTCAGTAAGCAGTACAGAAATGGTATCATTTTCTATACATTCTTTTGCAACTTTTTTTTTGCTCAATATTATCTTTGTGAAATTCATCTGTATTGATACAAGCACCTCTAGTTCATTTATTTTCATCATTGTTATATTTAAATTGTATGAATAATGCCACAAATTATTTATCCATTTTCTGTCTAGTGAGTCTTTAAACCTTCTCCAAATATTTGCTTTTATAAATAGTACTTCAATGAGCATTCATGGACGTATCTATTTTTTTACGTTAGTGTAAACTAGATTAACACTTTTCAAATAGATCTTATGAGGACCTTGCCTAAATGCAGATTATGACACGTTAGGTCTGAGGTGGGGCCCAAGACTTTGCATTTCTACCAACCTCTGGGGTGACTCTGATCTCGCTTATTCACAGGCTTGTATAGGATCTGACCATCCAGAAGTGGAATTATTGGGTTCTGTGCTACTTTAGTAGATGTAGCCTAATTCTTCTCCAGCCTGGTTGTGTAAAATTGCATAATCACTGTTATGGGTTGAATTGTGTTACCCAAAAGGATTCAGTGTTACTGTGAACTTTTTTGGGAAATGGGATCTTTGTAGATGTAATCAAGTTAGGGTGAGGTCATATACAATTAGGGTAGGCTCTACTCAAAAAAATATACTCTTCTAAAATAAAAGAAATTTGGATGAAGACAGAAATAAAGGAGAACCCCATGAAGACACATAGACACACAAGGAAGAACACCGGGTGAAAACAGAGACAGAAATTGGATTTATGGGGCACCTGGGTGGCTCAGTCGTTAAGCGCCTTCCTTTGGCTCAGGTCATGATCCCTGAGTCCTGGGATCAAGCCCTGCATTGGGCTCCCTGCTCAGGGAGAAGCCTGCTTCCCCCTCTCTCATTCACCCTGCTTGTGTTCCCTCTCTAGCTGTGTTTCTCTCTGTCAAATAAATAAATAAAATCTTAAAAAGGAAAGAAAGAAATTGGAGTTATGCTGCCATAATTCAGGTAATGCCAAGGACCATAGGGAGTCACGGGACACAGACAAATCTCCCCATCAGAGATATACTGCACCAACACTTTCATTTCAGATGCCTAGCATCTGGAATTGTGAGAGGATACGTTTCTGTTGCTTTAAGCCACCCAGTTGGTGGCCATTTATTATGATAGCCCAAGGAAACCACGAAAAATGTGTATATTTTCACCACTTCAACGTTGAGTGTTGTTTCATGTTTCTTTGCTGTGAATAATTGAATCATAGTTTTTGCTTACCTTTAAACTGGGTTCTTTGTTGTCTTTTTTTTTTTTTTAAGATTTTATTTATTTGACAGAGAGAAACACAGCTAGAGAGGGAACACAAGCAGAGGGACTGAGAGAGGGAGAAGCAGGCTTCCCGCCGAGCAGGGAGCCCGATGTGGGGCTCGATCCCGGGTCTCCAGGATCATGACCTGAGCCGAAAGCAGTCGTTTAACCAACTGAGCCACCCAGACGCCCCTAGTGTCTTAATTTTTTAAATAAATTTAATAACTTGTAATATCTGTTCTTTATTCTTCCTTAAAAGTTTCTTGGCTAGAATTGACTCTTTGTTGTTACATATTAACTTTGAATCAACCTTTCTGCCTCACCCCAATATCTCTGCACAAAATTGTTGTGGAATTTTCTAGGAATTTGGATAATTTGGAAAGAACAGACATCTTTATGATGTTGAATCTTATATGTTAATCTTCTTATCCATTTATTTAGCTCTTTTTTGCATTTCAGTAAAATTTTTAATTTTCTCAATTAATTGCATGAACAGCTTTTGTCAGATTTTTTTTCTCTAGGTACCTTATTTTGTTGTTATTGTGGTTGTGTTGTTATTGTGGTAGCTAATGTGAATGGTATATTTTTTTAAAATACTTTCAGTCTTGCAGGTATATGAATGTGGTTAACTTTTTAAATTGGTTTGCCTTTGGTGTACTCAGTTTTAAACTATCTGTAGATTTTCCTTACTTTTCTATGTTTACAACGAAATACTCTATAAACTTTACAGTGTATCTTTCTGTTTAAGTTTTTGCACTTACTTTTTTGTTTCCTAATGAACTTTCTAGAACTGCAGTTCACTATTTCAGAAATTGCAGTAATAGAGAGCATACTCAGCTCATTCATGACACTAGAGACAATATTTTTTCTTTTTTTTAAGATCTTATTTATTTATTTGATAAAACATAGCTAGAGAGGGAACACAAGCAGGGGAAGGGAGAGAGGGAGAAGCAGGCTTCTGACCTAGCAGGGAGCCTGATGCAGGGCTTGGTGCTGGGCTCCATGCAGGGCTTGATCTGGTACTTGGGGGGATAATGACCTGAGCTGAAGGCAGATGCTTAATGACTGAGCCACCCAGGTGCCCCAAGTCCTAGGTGTTATAGGCAACTGATGAATCACTAAGTTCTACCCCTAAAACTAATAATACACAATATGTTAACTAACTTAGATTCAAACAAAATCTAAAATAAAATGAAATGTACAAACTTCCAGTTATATAATAAATAAATGGTAGAAATGTAATGTACAGCACTCTGATTATGAATGCTGCTGTGTGATATGTCGGAAAGTTAAGAGAGTAAATCCTGAGTTCTCATCACAAAAAAAAAAGTGTTTTTATTTTTGCTGAGTTGTTTAAATCAAAGAACTTCTTCCTATCTGCAGTAAATATCCTATTTTCCTCTTTAGTGTTATTTGTGTGAGACTTTTGCAATTTATTCTTGATTAATCTCAACAAATGTTATTTATTCTATTTTGCTGGTTTTATGAAAGATGCAAACTTGATTTTTGTTGATCCTGTCAATTGACTTTTTTTTTTTTTTTGCTTTATTTCTACTTTTATCTCTATTATGCTTTGTCTTCTTCTTCTTCGGAAATATTGTTCTTTTTCTAACTGGTAAGTTTTGCAGTTAGCTCATAAAATATGAAATGTTTTTTAGCATAGGAATTTAGAAATATGTATTTCCTTTAAAATTGCATTTTAGCTACATCTAACAAATTTTGACATATGCTATTATCATTATTCAATTCTAGCTATTTTCTGTTTTCCATTATTATTTCTAAATTGGGTAATTTGGAAGCATTCTTTAAAATCCCAATTAAATGCGAGGACCTTGGGAAGATGACAGAGTAGGAGGACCCTGAGCTTACCCCATCCCACATTTAAAACTAGATGTCATCCACATCCAAGTCAATAAACCAGAGAGTAATCTAAAGACTGGCAGAACAAATTCCACAACTAAATATAGACTAGAAGCTACATCTGAAAGGTTAGGAAGGTCAGAAAGGCAGAGGGAGGCTGCCCACAGGAGAGAGGGATGTGCCTGATGGGGAGGGAGGGAGTAAAAGGTTCTTGCACCAGGGAACTCACACAGGGAAGACTAATCCCCACAACTGTTTGGCTTTTAAACCCAGAAAGGCTGAATTCCATGAGCTTTTAAAACCGATGGGACTTGAAGCCTGGAGCTTTAAAATTCAGCTAATTCAGCCCTTCCTGAGCCAGGGACACTGCCCTTGAAAAGACTGCAGCATGCTCAGAGAAGCAACATAAAAATGGCATTGTATACAACGCCCGGGGCAAACATGAGACAGATAAGATTTTAAAGCATGTTTGGGGGACTTCTTTGAAAATGAAGGAGTTGGCAGGCACCATTTTTCCCCTGTCCTCCCCAGCATGAACACAGAGCCACCTGCAGGAGATAAAGGTGCACAGACACTTAAAGCCTTGATCTAGAGCTCAAGGCAAATTTTGATAAAGCTGCTCCCACACCCCACCCACCTATCAGCTGACACCTGCCCAGCTGAAGCATAGCTCCTAGCCAGGGGCCCCCAGCCACTGTTGCACTCTGTGACCAGCCAGACCAGTCATCATGGCACACCGTGTCCAGCCTTACGCTCTAGGCCACCCCAGCACACGGACCCCAGTTGCACAACACTTCAGGTACCCTACATAGGACTAGGGGCCCAATACAAATTTTGCTAACACTGCCAGGCCTCCCCATGCACAAATTTCTCAACAGGCACACCCCCTCAGAGCTGGCTTGCCTGGGACCCACTAACACCATAGAGAGCAACAATAGCCCACAGGAGGCAGCAAGTCTGTGCAGATGACTGCACAGAAAAGAAAAGTGACTTCAGACACAACAGCAGGGCATAAGCAGCACACATAGGGTGCTCTCCTGAAGGACCAGATTCTATAGGGCACTCCAGGACCTCTTGTTAAGAAAAGCCATTATTTTCAAGAGCAGAAGAAAGATATCGCTGACTTTCCTAACATATGGGGACAGACAGACAGACAGACAAAGTAAGAAGCCAGAGATATTTATCCAAATGAAAGAACAGGACAAAGGCAAGGCCAGAGATCTAAGCAAAACAGATATAAGTAATTTGCCTGGTAGAGAATTTAAGGCAATGATCATAAAGGTACTCAGTGGACTTGAAAAAAGAATGAAAAACATGAGTGAAACACTTGAATACTGAAATAAGGAATGGCATAGCAGAGATAAAGGGTTCAATAAATAAAATGAGAAACATGCTTGATACAATAAATAGCAGGATGGAAGAAGCAGAAGAACAAACTAGTGACCTGAAAGACAGAGTAATGGAAAGTAGCCAGCTGAACAAAAAGACAAAAAAGAATTATACAAAATGAAAATAGATTTAGGAAACTCCGTGACTCCATCAAACGTAGTAACATTCATATCCCAGTTCCAGAAGAAGAAGAGAAAGAAAATGGGTTAGAAAATTTATTTGAAGAAATAATGGCTGAAAACTTCCCTAATCCAGGGACAGAAATAGATATCCAGATCTGGGAGGCACAAGTAACTCCCATCAAAATCCACAAAAGCATGTCAACACCAAGACGTATTATAATTACATTTGCAAAATATAGTGATAAAGAAAAAAATCTTAAAAGCAGCTAACAAAGGAGTCATTAACTTTTGAAAGAAAATCCATAAGGCTAGCAGGAGATTTTTCAACACAAATTTTGCAAACAAGAAGGTAGCAGTATGATATATTCAAAGGGCTGAATGGAAAAAATCTGCAGCTATGGCTAGCATCCAGAATAGAAAGGAGAGAGTAAAGAGTTTCCCAGACAACAAAAAGGAAAGGAATTTGTGACCACTAAGCCAGCCCTGCAAGAAATATTAAGGCAGATTAAGGCAGACTCTTTAAGCAGAAAGTAGAGACCAAAAGTGACAGTATGAAGGTAGGAAACACAACACTAAAAATGATAATTTCTGTAAAATATCAATCAAGGAACTCACATAGAGAAAGGATGCAAAATATGGTGGTATATAGGGTGCCTGGGTGGCTCAGTCATTAAACATCTGCCTTCAGCTCAGATCATGATCCCAGGGTCCTGGGATTGAGCCCCACCCCACCTTGTGTTCCCTCTCTCTCTCTCTCTCTCTGTGTCAAATATATAAATTTAAAAAAATCTTTAAAAGAAATATAATGGTATATACCTAAAACATGGGGAGGAGAGGAGAAAAGAAAGGAACTTTTCTTCTTTAAGGGTTCAAACTTAAACAACCATCAACTTAACACAGACTGCTTTATGCAGAAGATATTATATAGAAACCTCATGGTAACCATATATCAAAAACCACTAATAAACATGCAAAGAACAAAAACCGAGAAACCCAAATATATCACTAAAGAAAATCAGCAAAACATGAGAGAAAGACAAGAAAGGATCAGAGAAAATCTTCAGCAAATAAACACAAAACAAATAATAAAAAGGCAGCAAATACATATGTGCCAACAATTACTTTGAATGTAAACAGACTAAATGCTCTAATCAAAACATATAGGATGACAGAATGGATAAAAAAAAAAAAAGACCCATCTATGTGCTGCCTACAAGAGACTCATTTTAGACCTAGACACCTGCAGATTGAAAGTGAGGGGATGGAAGTGAGGGGATTTACCATGCAGGTGGGTGTCAAAAGAAAGCCAGAGTAGCAATTCTTATATCAGAAAAAATAGAATTTAAAACAAAAACTAACAAGAGACCAAGAAGGATACCATATAATAATAAAGGGGACAATCCAACAAGAAGATACAACAATTGTAAATATTTATGCACCCAACATAAGAGCACCTAAATACATAAAATAGTGAACAAACATAAAGGAACTGATCTATAATAATACAGTAGTTGTAGGGGACTTTCACACGCCACTTACAGCAATAGATAGATCATCTAAACAGAAAATCAACAAGAAAACAATGGCATTTAATGACACATTGGACCAGATGGATTTAACAGATATATTCAGAACATTCCATCCTAAAGCAGCAAAATATATTTTCTTTTCAAATGTACATGGAACATTCTCCAGAATAGATCACATAATAGCCCACAAAACAAACATCAATGAATTGAAGAATATCAAAGTCATACTATGCATATTTTCTGACCAGAACACTATGAAACTAGAAGTCAATGGTAAGAAAAAATCTGGAAAGACCATAAATACATGGAGGTTAAATTATATGCTGCTAAACAATGAATGGGTCAACCAGGAAATAAAGAAATAAAAAAGTACATGAAACAAATAGAAATAAAAACACAATGGTCCAAAACCTCTGGGACACAGCAAAAACATTCTAAGAAGTTTATAGCAATACAAACCTACCCCCAGAAGCAAGAAAAATCTCAAATAAATTACCTAACTTTACAACTAAAGGAACTAGAAAAAGAACAACAAAACATAAAACCAGGAGAAGGAAGAAAGTAATAAATATTAGAGCAGAAATAAATGCTATAGAAACTAAAAAACCAATAGCACAGATCAATGAAGCCAGGAGCAGGTTTTTTTGAAAAAAAAAAAGTCAATAAAATTAATAAACTTCCCACCAGACTTATCAAGAAAAAAAGACTCAAATAAATAAATCACAAATGAGAGAGGAGAAATAATAACCAACACCGTAGAAATAAAATCATAAGAGGTTATGAAAAATAATATGCCAATGAATTGAATAATCTAAAAGAAATGGATTAATTCTCAGAAACAAATTAACTACCAAAACTGAAACAGGAAAAAGCAAAAAATTTGAACAGTCTGATAGCTAGTAAAAAATTAAGTCAGTAATCAAAAAATTTCCAACAAACAAAAGTCCAGGACCACATAGCTTCACAGGAGAATTCTACCAAACACTTAAAGAGTTAATATCTAATCTTCTCAAACTATTACAAAAAATAGAAAAGAAAAGAAAATGGCCAAATTCATTCTAAGAGGACACAGCATCCTGATGCCAAAACTATTAACACACCACTGAAAAAGAGAACTACAGGCCAATACCACTGATGAGCATACATGTAAAAATTTTCAAAAAATAGTAGCAAACCAAATTCAACAACAATACATTTAAAAAAATCTGTCACCACAATCGAGTGGGATTTATTCCCGGGCTCCAAGGGTGCTTCCATATTTGCAAATCAATCATTGTGACCCACCACATCAATAAAAGAAAGATAAAAGCCATATGATCATTTAAATAGATGCAAAAAAGACATTTGACAAAGTACAACATGCATTCATGATAAAAACCACAACAAAGTAGGTTTAGAGGGAACATATCATCATAAAGGCCATCTCTGAAAAATTCACAGCTAACATCAACATTAATGAAAAACTGAGAACTTTTTCCCCTAAGGTCAGGAAAAAGACAATGATGTCCACTTTCACCACTTTTATTCAGTATACTACTGGAAGTCCTATCCACAGCAATCAAACCACAAAAAGAAATGAATCCAAATCAGTAAGAAGGAAGTAAAACTTTCACTATTTACAGATGACATGATGCTGTACATAGAAAACCCAAAGTCTCCACCAAATGGATAACTGAATTCAGTAAGATCACAAGATACAAAATCAATGTATGGAAATCTGTTGCATTTCTATACACCAGTAATGAAGCAGCAGAAAGAGAAATTATGGGATAAATCCCATTTACAACTGTACCAAAACTAATAATATTAGATACCTAGGAGCAAACCTAATCAAACCAATGAAAGACCTGTACTCTGAAAATTGATGAGAGAAATTGAAGACCACACAAAGAAATGGAAAGACATTCCGTGCTCATGAATTGAAAAAATAAATGTTGTTAAAATGTCTATAATAACCAAAGCAATCTACAGATTTACTGTAATCCCTATCAAAATGCCAATAGCGTTTTTCACAGAACCAAAACAAACAATCCTGAAGTTTGTATGGAACCACAAAAGACCCTACATAGCCAATGCAACCTTGCAAAGAAAAGCAAAGCTGGAGGCATCACAGTTCTGGGTTTCAAGTTAATTACAAAGCTGTAGTAATCAAAATAGTATGATATTGGCATGAAAATAGACACAAACCTCAAGGGAACAGAACAGAAAATCCATAAATAAACCCACAACTATATGGTCAGTCAGTCTTCAACAAGCACAGAAAAATATCCTATGGAAAAAACACAGTCTCTTCAACAAATGGTGTTGGGAAAAGTGGACATCTACTATAAAAGAATCATACTGGACCACTTTCTTATACCAAACAGAAAAATAAATGCAAACTAGATGAAAGACCTAAATGTGGGCTTGAAACCATAAAATCGTAGAAGAGAACACAGGCAGTAACTTCTCTGACATCAGCCACAGCAACCTCTTTCTAGATATGTCTCCTGAGGCAAGGGAAAAAAAGCAAAAATTAAATATTGGGACTACATCAAAATAAAACATATCAAAGGAAGCAATCAACAAAATTAGAAGACAACCTACCGAATTGGAGAAGATATTTGCAAATGACACATTTGATAATGTCAAAAAATGACATCATATTTGATAGTATCAAAAATGTATAAAGAACTTACAAAACACAACACCCAAAAAACAAATAATGCAATTAAAAAATGTGCAGAAGACATGAACAGAGACAGTCCTGCAAAGAAGACAACCATATGACCAACAGACACATGAAAAGAAGCTCATCATTACTATACAATTAATTATCATAAGTATTGCATGTATAGTTGAGAAAACATCTAAGCATGATGTATGGCTCTATTCATATCTGTTCAATTAAGCTTGTTAATTATATTTTTCAAAGTTTCTCTATCCTTACAAATTTTTTTTGTCTGCTTGATCTATCAACTTCTGATAAATATTGAAGTTGCTAGAGCAAACACAACTTAGTAAGAATATAGAATAGGAGGGGGGCCTGGGTGGCTCAGTTGTTAAGGGTCTGCCTTCAGCTCAGGTCATGATACTGGGGTCCTTGCACCAAGCCCCACATCAGGCTCTCTGCTCTACAGGAAGCCTGCTTCTCCCTCTCCACCCCCACACCTTGTGTTCCCTCTCTCTCTCTGTTAAATATATAAATAAAATGTTAAAAAAAAAAGAATATAGAATAGGATGGGACAACCTCACAATGACAGTTTGTTGGCTTCTCCTTGTAGTTATGTGTCTATTTTGGGGACATAATAATAGGTACATACTTGTTAGAATTAGTATATCTTCCTGCTGACTTCACTGGTTTACCCTCTTTATTCTTAATACTGTTTGTTGCTTTAAGTTCTATCTTGTCTGTACCAGTTCTTTTTTTAAGTATTTGCCTGGTATATCTCATTCCATATATTAACTTTCTTCTTTTGTGTCAAGTTTTAGGTGAGTCCTTTGTAAAAATACTATCGTTATTTTTTTTCCAAATCTGAAAATTTTAGTGTTTTAGCATAAGAGCTTAGTCTTAATTTTACCGTGACTATTCTTATATCAGAAATTGCTTCAGCCATGCAATTTTTTCTTTTATTTATCCTGTTTCTTCTATGCTTCTCTTATACCCATTTCTCCTCCTTCCATTCTACTGGCTGAGTTCCAAAATTGTTTTTTTCCTCATTGTATTAGAAGTTCCATATTTCAATCATGCTCTTTCTTAACATTTTAACACATATAAACAACTTAAACTGTAAAGATTATTCACGTTTTTCACTACCTCTCAAACCATACAAGTACTGAAATACCTTAATTCAGATCGCCCCCATCCAAAGTATTGTTGTGAAGTAATTAGCTGCAACATGATTTTGATTGTTACTCCCTTAATTAGATATGACTATTGTGCTACACAGTGTTTCCTTATGTTTGCCCATATGTTACCAATTACCTTGATCATCACTCCTTCTTGTATCTCACATATTTATTCTGGGATTATTCTTCTTCAGCCCTAAAAATATCCTTTAGAAATTTCTTTTGTAAAGATCTGTTAGTGGTAAGCTCTCCTAGTTTTTTATTGACTGAAATGATTTTATTTCACCTTCATTTACCTAAGTACACAAATTACAGGTTGAAAACTTTATGCTTCTAAGAGCTGGAAGGTATTATTGGTATATTCTCTGGCTTATATTGTTGTTATTGATGATAAATCTACTGTCAGTTGTCACTTGTATACAAGCAGTTTTCCTTTTTTCTCTGGGTGCTTTTAAGATCTCTCATTTTTAGTTTTTTTGTGTTCTGCAGGTTTGCCTCAGTGTGTGTATCTGTGGATTTTTTTTTCTCTCATTTTCCTGGGATTTCTTTTGCTTCTTAAAACTGAAGTTTCATAATTTTCGTTAACTCTGGAAAATTACGATTCCTCCATTCACCATTAATTCAACAAAGATTACTTTTCCCTTATTCATTCCATTCTTTTCTAAGATTCTAAATACACTAAGAGAATCTTCTCTTTATCTTCCCTGTCTCTTCATTGTTCTGTCATATAGTTCACTTTTCCTCCTATACTGCATTCTGGTTAATTTCTTCATGTCTATCTTCCAGGCTCTTAATTCTCTCTTCAGTGTGCTTAATCTGCTGTTTAGCCAATTCTTTAAGTTTTCAATTTGAACTACATATTTTACTTTTAGAATATTGGTTTTATTTTTCAAATTTCCAAGTCATTTTAATAGACATTTGTTTCTCACACAAGTTTTTATCATTTCTGTTAACACTTTAAGCAAGTTCATTTCATATTCTGTCTTGGATTATTACCATAATTCTGTGTCCCTAATTCTATTTCCTGCTGATTTTTACTCATCATAGATTGGCTGCTATTGTGTTTGGTGATTTTATCTTGTGAGTTTATATTTGGTCAGTCTCTGTGTATGGGAATCCTGAAAATCTTGGTTCAAGGGACCAAGATCTTCTTCTTGGTTCAAGGGACCTTGGTTCTTCCAGGAAGATTTGTTTTTCCTTTTGTTACATACTACAGTATACTACTAACTTGTGTGAGGGCATCATCTATGACTAGGTGTCATCAGAGGTCTTTATCCCTTTGTAGGGTTCAAGCCAGAGATGCATATTGTTTTCACTGAAGCTCTTGGAGGGTTCTAGCTTTATGTCGCTGTCTCCATTCCAAACCGCCTCCCCACCGCCATCTTTTATATGTCTTAAGATTTGTTCTAGTTCATTGAAAAGGCATTAAAACTTCAGAGTTTATGTAGCTGTGATCAACAGATGTCTCTAAAGTATGTGTACCTTCATTTCTGGCTTATTATACTGTTATTTGTTCCCATCCTTTTGAGGGCACTCAAGATTTTCCTCAATTTATCAAGAGCTCAGCTCTGCCTGTTAGTTGTAACTTGTCCATGATTCCTTGGTATTTTGCAGTGGAAGAAAGTTTAGAATATAGAATCTTCAGGATTTACCAGAAGCAGACGATAGGAAAATGTCTACCTTATATTAGGTTATATCAGGATTAAATAAGAAAATGCAACTTAAGAACTTATAAGTGATAATTGTTAGTTAAAAGAAAGTTAGTTTTTCAAAAACTTTTCTATATGGGACTTTCTTTATCTTTTCCATTTATGCAAAATATGCTTATTCTGCAAAAACAAATGTTTATCCATTTGCAAAAATATTAAATAGAATTTTTGTCTTACATTTTAAAAGACAGTATATATATTAACTTATTTAATGTAAAATAAATATAGAGAATTTATACTAAATTATATTATTTGAGCTGATATTCAATGACTTAAAATTTGACAGAAAAGAATTATTTGAACTGAAATTAGTCAAAAATTGCTGTTAATATTTTATTTTTATTTATTTTTAAACTAGTCTCCATGCTGAACATGGAGATCAAGAGTCACATGTTCTACTGACTAAGCCAGCCAGGTGCTCCTGTTAATGTTTTATTAAAGGCAATTTCTTTCTTTTTTTTTTTTAAGATTTTATTTATTTATTTGACAGAGAGAGATCACAAGTAGGCAGAGAGGCAGGCAGAGAGAGAGGAGGAAGCAGGTCCCTGCCAGGCAGAGAGCCTGATGCAGACCTCTATCCCAGGCCCTGAGATCATGACCTGAGCCAAAGGCAGAGGCTTCAACCCACTGAGCCACCCAGGCACCCTAAAGGCAATTTCTTAAATTATTCAAGAATGAACATTTTGAAAATTTGTTTAGAGCTCATCATTAGCAGGTTAGCCATTTTTATAGTAAATAATACCTGTCTTCTAAAAGAATTTTGTTCTTAATTTCCAATTATACCTTGAAAACTAAAAATAAGTGAATAGAATTCTTAAGTATGAGCTATGCCTTTTAATGATTTTTTACTGTGAATGGAAGTCATTTATCCCAGGTTCATCTCTTAATAAGGAGGAGCAAAACAAAAACAAACAATGATGCTCCAAAAATGGAAATGTTCAAAATGTCTGCTCCTGTTATGGAGGAGATAAGTGTGCCCTTGGGTCTGGTTGTCCCTAACCATAGCGTTGATGTGGTTTTAATGGCAACTAAAATAATATCAATCTTCTCCCAAAAGAAAACTAAAATCGAAATTTGCCTCTAGACAGATTATCTCTTGTTTTGGCTTATTTGGGGATTTTACAACTTTTCCAAATTGTTTGGGAAACACAGCTGAGCTTATTAATAAACTGAGGCCTTCAGATTGAGAACGACTGTCACCATGTGCAGTTCTGGGTCTTACCCTCTGGACTTCACAGCCAATGGCTCTATCTTCAATAGAAAGAAATGGACTCCAATGCCGGTACTTGAGATTAAATATTTTGGCTTCTAGCTCATAAATTACATGATGTAATAAAAGTGGTAGCTGCCACAATTGTATCTTGTATGCCACATACTGTACTAGGCCCTTCCCATGCACTGCTTCATTTACTCTTCCCAAGAGCCTAGGCCTGTTCAAGTTTTTAAGTAAAGGGAGGCCTGGAAAGGCCCTTTGCTTATTTGTTTCTTAATGCTTGAGCATAAGGAGGAAATAAAATTTGTTACCCTTGAAAACTACCTCCTACACACAGTTACCTGGTTAGTGACTACTGTTGCTCATTCATTCAAGGTTACCACCTACAGAGAAAGTGCTGCTCAGCATTAAGTGGGCAGAGAGAAAGGACAATCCAGATCCTAGGTAGAAAGTTCAGTCCTCTAGAAAACATGCCCTCAGAGCTGCCTGGCTTATTCTTAGTGATCATGTTTTTTAAAAGTGGCTTCCGGTGCCCCTTGGAGGACCCTGACTAGTACCTGGATTATCTGTTTGATGACCCTCTCAGCATCTCCTTTTTGACTTGCTATCAGTGGATATAAAATGGTAAGAGACTGCAAACTCTTCTAACCCAAACTTAATCAATTTGCAGAAAAGGAAACTGAAGGTCCTCATAATTAAGTGACTTCCCCTACATCATATAATGGATGCCTTCCAATGGATGCCTGACTGCATTAGTTAGTAGACACTCCACATTACCGTATACAGGTTTCCCAGCTCCAGTTGAAAATACTTTCCAAAGAATTTAAAACTGACCAAAGAAGCTAAAGTTTGTGTTCAATAATCTTTTCCTTCCTTCCCTCTTTTCTTCCTTCCCTCCTTCCTTCCTTCTTCTCTTCGTTCATTTCTACAACAAGCACTTATTGTCTGTTTACTCTGAGCCAGGCAGTATGCCATCCACGAAGACTGTAAGGACAGAAGGACAGACTCCCTGCCTTAACTCATTCTATGAAACATGCTCCCCAGCCACACTAGGGAAAGTCTTGTCAGAAAGGGGGAGTATCCTGGCCCAGTCATTCAGTTTTTCTATCGATCTGCTATGTTTATTGAGTACTTGTTTTTTTTTCCCTAGGCTTTTGGTACATAGTGATGAACATGGATGGCATACAAGTAAACACTCAAGGACTTTATATTAAAACCAGTAGAGACAACGTATAAACACACAGATAGGTAGATAAATAGACAGATAGACTTTCAGGTGCTAATAATGCTATCAGGAAGATAAAACTGAGTAATATAGTGGAATGGCTGGAGGGTCCTAACCTTGTGGGATTGATGAGGTGAGGCTTCCTTCAGGAGGTGACATTTAAATCAACACCCAGATAACGTAAAGGGGGCAGCTGTTACAAGATCTCGTCGGTGGCATGTTACAACGTATTGATCATCTCAGCCTTTGAGCAGAGCCTGGCGCAGTGGCCTCTAATGGTCCATAGCTTTCTCTCTTTACTCTAGCACATTCTGCAGATGTTACCATTTTCTGTGTGTCCCGTGATGGAAAAGCATCAGGCAGCACTATCCTTGTTGAAGGGAAAATCCAAGCAGAAGGAAAGCAAATGATACTGAACTTGGAATGTTTGGGAACTGAAAGAGGAGCGAGCACAAAAGGGAGAGTAACAAGGAGTGAGGTCAGTGAGTGGGCAGGAGCTGGATCACATAGTCCCTCGTGCTTTTGGGATATATGGGCAGAAGGTGAATGGATATTGATGTTATATTTGTTTACTTCCAAAGAGAAATAGATACAGTACTATGTTAAAGCATATACTAATTAGGTTAATCCAAATACAGACTAAAAAGAAATAATGAAAATAATGCAAAAAGTGGAGAAGAAATTTTATTTGGAGTCTGGTATGAATTTCTGTAATTGAGCACTAAAATTAACAATGAGTTTCCTAGTCGCCAAAATCTTAAAATAAAACATCATGAACCATATAATTTTCTTTATGTAGTTAAAGGAAAAAAGAAATTGCATTAGGAGATAAAGACTTGATACTCGAAATAGAAGAAATTTGTTGCAATGCTTATTACCAAATAATTTAGTAAGTTACATATTCCTTGCCATTCTGCCCAAGTTCAGAAATAATTTTCAAATGTCACTTTGTGACAGTTATTTTTCATCAGAAATGGATATGTATCTGTCTCTCTATCTCCATTGCATTGTTTTCTGCTGATGATCCTGAGTCAATTTGAATATACTTGCTTCCAGGCATCCCCATATGTCCATGACTCCACATCCTTGCCTACAGTTCCTTTAACCTGGCATATTCATCCTCATCTTTTCCACTAAAAAATCTGTACCCCTAACACAAAACGATGTCCAAGCCCAAGCCATTGGTAAATGCACAGTAGTTATCTAGTTTACTTAAAAGCTCACAAGGCAGAGGTACTGAGGTGCCTGGGTGGCTCTTCCTTCAGCTCAGGGCATGATCTACAACACCTGGGATCAAGCACACAAGGCGCTCCCTGCTCAGTGGAGAGTCTGCTTCTCCTTCTACCCATCCCCCTGCTTGTGGGCACTCTCTCTCTTTCTTTTCCTTTCTCTCTCAAGTAAATTAAAAAATTGTTTAAAAAAATAGAATAGGTACTACCCCAAACGGACGTAATTATAATTTCTAGAGAGGAGGGCTTGGGTATTGGTATTTTTTAATCTCTCCAGGGTGATTCTAGGAAGTATGTTGCGTGAAGAATTGCTGAGCTAACATCGAACTTCCTTCTACTGACAGTAGGCTCTAAATAGAACACAGGCTTTCACCTTTGCTGTCTCCTTCCAGTGGTTTCTCTCCTGAGAGAGGGGGGAAAAATAAACAATGAACCAAATGCGACAGAATGTGCCACAACAAGAAAATCTTTTTCGTCACCTACCATGGAAAGTAAATGAGTCATTGCCTCCTTGACCTTGTATGTAATGAGAAAAACGGCATAGCAAATCTGCTTCGGTTCTGGCTCCGCTCGAAAGCTGTCCGGAAATAGCCATTTCAGGGAGTCCTTTTCACCTTCTCATTGAGAAAAGGGGAGAGAACATATTAGAAAGATTGTAGAAGGAAACAAATTAAAGTGGCTCCCGAACCAGACTATGCATAAAAGCTCATGAAGATCTTGTGGAAAATGCTGATGGCCAGTCCCCACCCACCAGTGATTCTGTGGGAGTAGTTCTGGGGTTGGTCTCTGGCACACATGGTGCCAGGGGTTTACAGGCCAACAGGAAATAAGAGTTTACAAAAAGCTGTCCTTTTTGTTGACATACGAATGCTTCTTCCTGTTTCTCCACAAACCCCAGGGTCCTTTGACTGCTTTTGAGAGGCAAGAGAAGATTAAGAAAATCTAAATTTGGAGGCAAATCTCCAGGACCACAGCACAGTAAAAGGAGAGTAGAGAGGAAGAATCTCTCCGGCAGCAACAGGAGACAGCTGGGGAGCTAAAATCATTCAGGTGAGGCCAATCTGGGTCGGACTGGAGAAACTTGCTGCCAGCTAGAACAGATTCTCAGTGGTGGGCAGGCTGGCAAATATGCCCCAGCTGCTCTCCTGGAAGACAGATGTAATAATACTGCCCTTCTTAGATGCAAACTCCTCTAATCACGCTGTGAAATATGTGCTCACTTTGGTCTGCAATTGTTGGCCCGAGGCTAATTCGGTTGTATCCTGGGGCTTCAGTTCTCACATCCCTTTCAAAAATAAACTCCTTCCAGTTTTGGAAATGTGAGCCTTAGAAGTTTACTTAGAAAGACACGCTGGCCTCAGTGAGGCAGAGAAAGAAAGGGGGGAGCACCCAGAAGCCCAACTTCTATAGTTGAGCCCTTAAATAGCTTGTAGATTCCTAGCATTCATTCTCTCCACTGGAATCAGCAAAACATAACAGAATAGAAAGTAGTAAGTCCTAGCAGTGCCAAATACAAAACTTGGTTTCATTTGCTACCTCAATTGTTCATCCATTATTTATTCTTTCATTCTAAAAATATATTTAAACCCTAAAATGTGAAGTTAGTATATATTTTTTTTAAGGTTTTATTTATTTGACAGAGAGAAACACAGCCAGAGAGGGAACACAAGCAGGGGGAGTGAGAGAGGGAGAAGCAGGCTTCCCGCCGAGCAGGGAGCCCGATGTGGGACTCGATACCAGGTCTCCGGGATCATGACCTGAGCCGAAGGCAGTCGCTTAACCAACTGAGCCACCCAGGCGCCCCTGTGCAGTTAGTTTAGTTCCCTTGTGAACAGAATCTGAGAGGAAGAAGTGGTTTCAAGGAGTGTCTTTGGGGGCGATACCGAGGAACGGAAGTGAGGATGTGGAATGAGAGGGAAAAGGAAAGAAAAGCCTGTGTGTGTTAAGAGCATTTTATGGAGGATGCTACTGCGAGCAGTGGGGACTCACTCCTGCTGGAGGTCTCTGAGAAGCATCAACAGGCTTTCAGATCTCCTAAAGAGATAAAGCAATTATCTGTGAGGGTGTGGCAAGTTTAACTGTGGTTAAATTCTGCTCTGCTAAACTCCATATACCTGGGGAAGAAGGAAGTCCCACCCTCCACCACCTTCCAGCGTCCAAGGTCAAGGAGGAATCCAGGGCTTAGCTCAAGGTGAGAAGCTGTCAGTTTGTGACGGACTAATGTTGAAACTGATCTTTGGTGAGTTACCAACCCGGACTACACCAGCTGGAGTTCTCCCAAAAAGTAATCTCTTATTTGCAGGAAATACAGAGATCACAGGGAATAATTTCCAAAACCATGAGCCCATGAGTGGGTGTAAATGGGTTCTTGTTATTTAGGGTTTGGGAGGAATATCAGAAAGGGGACCCTTCTCACCAGAGGGAAGGAGGGCATGTCTTTGCACTGGCATACTTAGAAAACCGCCTTTTGGTGTGGTGTATATTATGTTAATGAGCTCATGCTCCTGGGAGGCGGGGAGACTTTAACATTATAATGAAGCAAAGGTTAAGGTCAGTAATTGTTTTTTTTAAGATTTTATTTATTTGACAGAGAGAAACACAGCCAGAGAGGGAACTTAAGGGGGGAGGGGGAGGAGACACAGGCTTCCCGCTGAGCAGGGAGCCTGCCAAGGGGCTCCATCCCAGGACTCGGGGATGATGACCTGAGCTGAAGGCAGAGGCTTAACAACCGATCCACCCAGGTGCCGCAAGGTCAGTACTTCTTAGCTCATCTGCCTAGACTTTGTCTCGGAGGTTGAGCGCGAGCTGGTTTAGTCTGGCTTGATCTTGGTCTGCCAGTCGGTACTCTAAGGTTCTTCCATGGTCTGAGACTATTCAAGCTAAGTAATGTGGGTTCATGCTGCTTCCTAGGCTATAACCGTTTACATTGTCCTCAAGTCCAGGCATCTGTACAGGCAGCTAGTGTGTTTGTTAGTTGGGTCTGAAAAGAAACAATAGCTGATCAGGGACAAAAACAAGCTTTAAATTTTCTGCTAGTTTTAACTTTATTAACCCCATGGGGTGTGGTTTCAAGCTGAATTACGCTGAAATTTGCAGACTTCTCCCTGCCCTATGGAAGCTAAACTCAAACGAAAGGCCAGGAGGATGTTAGTTGGAGCTTGGTATGTGTCTACTCCAATATGTCAGGCTCTTTTAAGCTACAAAGATAAGTAAATCATATTTTCAGACTTCTAAGAGTTCTTTGTCTTGTAATGAAGAGAAATGTAAAAGAAAGTACCATTTAATATGAAAACTGTTAGAGTAATGATGTTGAAATGCTTTGTCAGGAATAGAAGAGGAAGAAATGAGTTGGTGGAAGGGAGATTTGGAGAAAGGAAAGAGGCAGAGAAAGGAGGACTGGGAGGGCTTCACTAAATGTAGACAGAAACTTGAAAGAGAATCTTCAGTGTGAGCAAAAGAATAATAAAATAAATTTGAATTCATTAATAAGAACAAGGTATATTGTGGAAGTGGGGTTGAGTCAAGTGTGACTGAGCATGGTGTGAGGGAAGCAGAGGAGATGGAGGCAAACATCTATCCTGAGGCAATGAGAAAGCCATGGACATTTAAGCAGGAGTGTGTGACTCAAGCACATTGTCTCTATACTTAGCCATCTTTCAGAAAAGGTTACAGCTGTAATCCTGGAGATTTGTTATTCCATCAGACCTGTATGAGGTACACATCAAGCACGAGAGACCACCTCAGAGGCTGAGCATACACTGGTGAATGGGAAGTGGTCGTTGTCCTAAAGTGGTTCAGTGCCTAGTGAGGGAGGAGAGAGACCCTTTATGATATAGTATGGTCCTTGCAGCGGTGAGTCTCAGTGCAGGAGGACTTTGGGAGAATGTGAGAGGGCCCCCTATGATCCTGAAAACATCTTAGACAATTAGTGGTGTTCATCTTTTCCTTGTTTGAGCACTTTGCCACAATCGCTATCCACATGATCTTTTCTCTCTTTCTCATTCTTAAAACTGGCTTCCTGGAGATCAGATTCAGTGTTAATGATTTGAAACATCTGTTCTCATCTCCTTTTTGCACAGATACATACCCAGAACAAACACAGGAATCACAGCTCTATCTGTTTCTAATGATGATAACAATAACTAACATATAGTAAATACCACGTACCAAATATTGTTCTAAAGGACTTACACATAATTATTTTTCTACTTTCAACATCTTTATGAGGTTTTATTTTTCCATTTTAAAGAGGGGGAGAGTGAATCCCTAAGGTATGTAACTTACCAGGTCACATATCTAATAAGCAGTGAACTAGACCAGAGACCGCAGAGGTCTGGCTCCAGAGGCTATCCTCTTCATCACCATGCCCTGCTCCCTCTCAACTTTCCATCTATGGTCAATCCCCTTTGTCAGTGAATCTCAGACTCTAGAAGGTATACCTACTTCACTGCAACTTCTTCATTCAAAATACCCCTTTGTTTTCTTTCTTTTCCTGGAGTTAAACCCCTTTCCCTTGATGCTCTCCCACAGGAAGAAATTTCCATCCGTCTGGTTTATTTTTAAGAACCCATTCATAATTATACTTTCAAGGGTGCCTGGCTGGCTCAGTTGGTTAAGTGACTGCCTTCGGCTCAGGTCATGATCCCGGAGTCCCGGGATTGAGCCCTGCATCAGGCTCCCTGCTCCGCGGGAAGCCTGCTTCTCCCTCTCTGACTCCCCCTGCTTATGTTCCCTCTCTCACTGTGTTTCTGTCAAATAAATAAATAAAATCTTTAAAAAAAAATTATACTTTCAGCAGTCTGTGTAGAAATTTTCTGCATCTGTTCATCCAATCACTACCCCTTGATCCAAACAACTTGATACTTTTCAATTGTGGTCTATGTTTTACCAACCTCCAATAATGCTTTCCTCCGAATGCAGCAACCTTCCAGACTTTAGTGGTATTTTGAACACAGCATCATCACCAAGTTATGGTCTTTAACTGGAAGGAAATGGCCAGGCATCAGGCCTCATTCCATCTCTTTCACTATCATTTGGTTGTTACAGCTAACTTGTCACAGCTAGGGACAGTATCAAATTGCTCTCCAATTTTCTGCTTTACCTTTACTCTATGTCCTTGCTCTCTTTGCCTGCAACTGACATTTTCATTTTGTTAAGTTTATTAAAGATTTTCCAACATTTGGAAAGTTTCAGGGCTAACTGGAATTTAACTCTGTTTGAAGAAAAATCAGTCAGTAGCTTCAAACCTCTGTATATGGAGGGCTAAGAGAGGGGAAAAAAGGATTCTTTTGCCCTTGGTAATAGCAATAATCATGAACATTCACTGGTGCTTATTACATGCCAGGCACTACCAAGGCCTTTTCATGCATTACTTTATTTTTTAAAGATGAGGATACTGAGTCTCAGAAATATCAAGGACCATGTCTGCCCTCACAGCTGTATTTGTTCTGGAGTCTGTGCTTTAATCAGACTCAAGGAAAGGTCGTGCTCTTCTTCCTCCACTATTTGGGCCATTAATTAATCTACTTTAGTATGTAATGAATTTGAGAAGGTATCTTGAAAAAAAATAACAATTTTCACAAGTTTTTAAAACACGATCTTAACTCTGGAATTTCTCACTTATAGTGCACAGATTCTTGTTCCTTATCAGTGGACTTGCTGGATCTGTGTTCTGAATGTTACCAGTAGTGGATTTTGAAGTCTACTACCCCTTAGCTTTGGGCTATAAATGATAGATAACGAGAACTAAAACTAGATTTAAAGTTGCTAATTTTTTATCAGTCATCCTAACGAGAAGAATATAGGTAAGATAGGCTTCAGATTTAAGACCTGAAGGGCTAGGATTCGTTTTGTTACTTTTTGTTCACTCTTGGGTTCTCTATTAGCTTATTCCTCAGAATAGCTTCCTGTAGAAACTGCGGCAAATACTTCCTCCTTTTTTTAGTACAGCAGCAAAAGAAATAAAAATGAAGCAAAATAAAACACCTACTCAAGTATGGCTGACAGGTGTTTCCTTTAGCCTAGTGGGCCAGCCTCATGTGCCCACCCTTGGGAAGAAAAAAAGCACATGATGCAAATCAATCCATAAAACAAAAACAAAAATAAACCAACAAAAAAAACCACTTGTGATAAAATCCAATACCCATTTGTCATAAAATAATATATCCAGACGTTATTCATAGAAGGTGCTTCTTTGGTAAATGAGTCTATCCATAATTTATAGCAGTAAAAAATAGCCATTCTACTGGTACAACTTCAGGAGCATTTAGTAACCAGGGATGGTGATTTGGGAGGTTTACAAGATTCTAGCTGTATATCACCCTCTCCTGTTAGTGTGAAAATGCAAATGGCTTTTTAGTTTTGGGGCAAAGAGGAGAACAGTGTCTCTTAGAATAGTTTGTATTTATTTTATAAGATCCTAGAAGTTTTCCTTCTTCTTTCTTTTACCTTTCACTATGAAGTTTCTGAAGAACTCTTCCCTTTGCTTTTTTATTCTCATCTCCCTAGAAAAATGGTCCTGATTCTGTTTTCTCTATTCTCGCTTCTGTACTTTTTCCACACTTTGCTCCGTAGAAATCTTGGAGGGGAAAATTGAGATATAGCTCTAATGAATATTAGTGTTTATTTTTCCACTTACTGGTAATTGTGTATCCAACTCTGACTTACAGATATGCTAAAGAGTGAGATTTGCATGGTTTTAATCTCTATTTTTGTTGATTTTTATAGCTTTTCTAGCATTTGTTAGGATATCCAGCCATCCATGGCTACCATTCCTTGACCTACCTCCCTGAATTCTTGATTTCTTCAAATGCACACATCAATAAAATAATAATAATATTAATAATAAAGTTTGGGGCTATTTAACTATACCCAAGTACTTTTTAAAATATTAATATGTGTTGGATTTTACTGTCTTTTACCATTTTATTATTAACTTTAACTCAAGTATATACTATCCAATGCTATTAAACTAATAAGCAATCTTTTACTTGTCAGGATCTCTATATATTCCTCTCTCAGCTCCCAACCACACCTCCTCTGACCCTTCGTTACCTAGACCTGATGTGTTTCTAAAACAAGAAGCTTTGTACAAGGCCTCACCAAAAGTTTGCTAGGAATATTTGGGAACACCTTTATGGGAATGTCCAGGAAAGTTAACAGTCAGCTTCAACATTACTTAACAAATTTTATAGAAAATCCACTAAATCTTAGTTTGTAAAATAAGCCAGTCCTATAGACTCAAACCTACTAAACCCAGACTCATATACTGAAGAAAATACCCTGAGACTCAAAATGCATTTGGCTGGTCTACTTGAGTTTATATATTTCATCCTCCATTCTTAACTGTTAATTTCACCTCTACAACAGATAATATCCATACTCCACCCACATTCCCTCAATATGCACCATTCCCATGCATGCCAATGGTTTCTTATACAATCATCAACAATTCTCTTACTGAGCTGTTTCTACAGTCTTAGGAACTAGAGTACGCCCCTTTCCCAGTGCATACCTAAAATGTCTACTCATAGGAGAAACTCTCAATGGCATATGGGAGTTGGGAGTTGATGAATAAGTACCTTTGGGTAGAACAACTCTGAGGAATATTCTGTAGAGCATCTCAGAGGTCCCCATCAGCATTTATCCGTACTTATCTGCAAGGATAAGATATCTTTCTTTGGCTCCCATCCTCATTTCCCAGCTAGTCCTTTCTGGGATTATCTCTCAAAGAAACCATTTTCACTCGAATCAAGATCTTCTCAGAGGGACTCTGAGACATACTTTGATAAATCCTTAAAAATGTATGTTCTGGGGTGCCTGGGTGACTCAGTGGGTTGAAGCCTCTGCTTTCAGCTCAGGCCATGATCTCAGGGTCCTAGGATTGAGGCCTGCATCGGGCTCTCTGCTTGGCAGGGAGCCTGCTTCCTCCTCTCTCTCTGCCTGCCTCTTTGCCTACTTGTGATCTCTCTCTCTGTTAAATAAATAAATAAATACATACATACATACATACATACATACATACATACATAAATACATAAATAAATCTTTTAAAAAATGTATGTTCTGCATTCTATATTCCTTTCTTAAGGGCCATTTTCTAACTGTGAAGACCAAAAAGAGTCATTTTTGCCTTCTGTGATACCAAGTTCTGTGGAGCAGATGTCAGTCTAGACTCTCTGGATTTCTGGCTGCTTAGCTCCAGGGACATCAATTCCCTTGAGAGTTTCCAAAATCCTTAAAAGCCATGAGGGTAGAACATAAATAGACTTGATTAAACTGAACTGAAGTAAACATCTTGGGCAGCTTCAAATAGAAGCATAATTATGATCTAGTCTCTGGTAAGATATGCCCACCATGAATATTTTACCCAGGAAATACCAGTCTGAACTCTGACACTAATTAGGTAATTTTGGAAAACTCATTTCTCGTCTCCAAACTTCAGCTTTCTAATCAGTAAAATGATCTGCTGAAATATATGCTTTCTAAGCAGTTCTTCAGTTATAGTGCTCCTTGATTCTATGGTTCTAAATGGGTCTCTGAGATCCATCACATGTCACATATAGTT
The DNA here is from genome assembly GCA_004023965.1 of Spilogale gracilis. Classification (NCBI taxonomy): domain Eukaryota; kingdom Metazoa; phylum Chordata; class Mammalia; order Carnivora; family Mephitidae; genus Spilogale; species Spilogale gracilis. The sequence continues at coordinate 67,302 of PITA01002114.1, read as the reverse complement.
TTTTTCCCAACTTTTGTTTTTTGGAAGTTAAATTATCAAAAGTGTCCTTTCTAAACACCTATTTTGGAATTCAGGTTTAGTGCGTATTCATCCAGCCACACCTCCTTTTTCACTGGTTTCTAAATTACTGTAGCTCACACAATGCTAAAACACAGTACCCATCATTAAGCAGAGATTATATTATCTGGGGTGTTGTCTCCACCCAGCCACCCAAAATCATTTTGGTATTTTTCTGATCTCTGGAAACAGGAAGAGGTGACCTAGAGAAGCCATTTACTTTGATCAGTCTAAATGTTTGGGCTGAATCTTCTCTAGTTATATAACAGGTGTCGCATAGAGGCAAGGGTTTGTCAATGATAATCAAAGTTTGTTTTTTGAGTTTTTTGTTTTTTGTTTTTTCTGAACTGAGAAACTGAGCTTTGAAACTGGTTCCTCTTGAGTGGAACGTATTGATCCAAGGGAGAATCTGACATAGAATGAAGAGAAAGAAATCAAAGTAAGCTAGTGGAAACAAAACAAATTAAATTTGTAAATTCAGCAGAGGGCATGCACACACTAGATCTCAAGGAGATATAAAGGCAAAAAAAGAATAGAAAAAGGCAGAGTAGTGGAATGGTTTACATTCTTTTAACCAAAGACTGAAAAGAGCTAATTAGATAGTAGAAATGAAACCAAACAATTAGAGAACTCAGATGAAAAAGCATCTGTGGCATTCACATGTGCCCCAGAAATTGAACCCTTGACTTAGGGCCACAGATTTAAAAGAGGAAAATTACATAAAATAAAGCAAATAGTTAGTTCCTCATAAGGTCTCCTGAAGGAAGCTCTAGTGAAGGGTTTGGAAAGGAATTTATGATGTAGAAAAAGAAGGATGCAATGAAGGAGAAGAATATAATATGTAAAAGTGTCATTTGAGCCTGTATATTCAAACAGAAAAGGAATTATCTATGCTCTCTGAGCTTGGTTTACTTATCTACTTGTTTCTTGGAAATAAACCTCAGAAATCAGGAACCTGAGATAAGAGAGGGTGAAGGTTATTCTTCATGTGGGGAGGCTTGATACAATCCAAGCCTGCTGCTTGGGTCATTTTCCACACCTTTGCCTTCACCCTGGGGGTGGACAAGGGAGTCAACACAGTGAGTCAACAATTGTCATTGTCATCTGTAAAATATAAGCAAAGTATAAAATTTCTTTAAAGTTGAACACTCAGAAGTCACACGAAGACTAGAAGATCTAAAAGCAAAAGGTGAACGAACAGATTTCAGTCAGACTGGAATGGCTCTCCCAGCCCCACATGGCAGCTTGTAATTCTTAGAGCTACTTGGCCAGAGAGAACAACTCCAGCAGTCACAGCTGACCTGAGGGACGCATGCTGTCCACTGAAGGTGCTCGCAGTCCAATTTGGCTTATTATATAGAGAGACATTGCCAACATCTGTACAAGCGGGAAACAAAAAACAAAACAAGGAAAATCAGGATCTAGGTTGAAACAAGTTTTCCAATGAACCAGAAAACTCGTTTCCTCTAATTTTACTTGTGTACATAAAGCTTGGCAAATGAAATCTTTGAACAAACTGATAGGTAATAAGAGTCATCTTGGTGTAGTGGCTAAAATATAGATTTTTCTATCAAGGATCAAACAGATCCAGATTCAGTGGATCTGTTGGTTTAGTCACCTTCTAGCTGTGTGATCTTAGACACTTTATTTGATCTCTCTGAGACTTGACTTCTTTTTCATGTATAATGAAGATAATAAACCTTCCCTTGCTGAGATTGATGAGAGAATGAGTTTAAAGCAACTATTGAGCATTATTAAATGGTAACAGTGGTGGTAGCGGTAATGAGACCAGCAGATACGTTAATATTGGAAATTGCTTTTATTTCTATTTTTATGAGGATGTCATTTTCACACTTTTTCCAGGGAACATCTTAGCTCATTCATAGATTTAAAGACTGTTCTGATAATTTTTTCCCCCTGTTTCTTCCTCAGTGCTGAGAGGAGAAGGAAGATACTTAAAATCCAACATATGCAGGATTCTCAGAGAATAGTTGTCTAGTTATCTTACTTTGAATCTGGATTCTTAATCATCTAAGACTGAAAGTTTCCCAAGCCAAATTCAATCTTCATTGCCACTAGAATGAGAGACTCAGAGAGGTCTTTTCACCAGGGTCTTAACATACATCAAAACCTGAGACAAAGAAACACAATGTAGTTTTACATTGTGAACGTGCTCCAAAGCAATCGTACTCCAAATGCTAATTATTCTTGAGTATCTTAAGAAATAAGTTAACTTTTCATTTAATGAGAGCATTAACTTCTGTAGTAAGACAAACATAAAATGCCATCACTGCTGCCTAATGGCAATCTAAAAGCAAAAGGGAGATCAGTCAAAGCCTGTGGGGTGGAGTGCAGGAGGAGAAGGAATCCTGACCTCCACAGTGGCTGAGAAATAGGGAACAAAACACAAAAGAATGAGGCAATTCAGATTCTGTTCTAGGAGACTAGAAAATCAAATAAAGCCTTCCAAAGAGGCAGGAGTGGGTCGTGGACTCTCTATGGCAGGCAATGAGTATAATGGGGGCATCATAGCAGAGTCAGGCTGTCCAAGGGAATGTGTCTGAAAATAAGGGAGGGAACCACACAAACTGAGCCCAGTCGCTGGGATACAAGACAGAAAGTAATGAAACTTATGATCTCTCTGATATGAGGAATTTGAGAGGCAGGGCAGGGGCATCTTGAGGGGTAAGGAGGGAAAAAATGAAACAAGATGGGACCAGGGAGAGAAACAGACTGTTAGAAACTCTTAATCTCAGGAAATAAACAGAGGGTTGCTGGGGGATGGGTGGGGAGGGACAGGATGGTTGGGTTATGGAAAGAATAAAAAAAGAAGAAAGTAATGAAACTGGCTAACAGGCCTCCTTCTGGAGGAGAGAATAAGTGATGAGCTGAAAACTCAGAGGCAGCAATGTGGCATTACTCTATACCAGCTTCGTTCAAGGACACGTGGGAGTGTTGGCCAGAGAGCTGTAAAAACATAGAGACTGGCCGTCTTGGTCCGGAATCAGAAGAACCATCATATACAAAGATGCCCTGTTCCTGATTCCAAAAACTAGATGGCATAATTCACAGCTGGCTGAATGCCCAACACAAACAGCTAAGATGGCCCTACTAGGGCAGAGACTTACATTAAGCTAAAGATGACTCATTTGTGCATTCAGGTGCATCTCACATTTTCTCATTTTGATTGTTCTGTAATGGTGAGGAGATGGAAACATTGGACTCTGTAATGATATTCGAGAATCTAGAACATTTGGCTGAATAGTTTATGTTGACTTATGAGTCTCTTTGGATACTGTTTGGCAATCCATGATGGGATAGAACATTTCACACCTGCAATGTATAATGAGGCACAACTCTCTGTCTTCCAAATAAACTAAAAAGGAAAATTATTACAGCATAACTGAGGCATGTCCTTACCAGTGGTGAGCTACTGCAAAACTGGGGGGGGGGGGGGTTTAACCTGGAAAGGAGATTCTTTTTGCTATCACTTTAACATCACTGCCATTCCAGAGGGATATGAGGAAATGTAAGTTATAAAACTGAATTTGACCAAGCATGTTAGAATTGTGATTTCCAAATGAATGTTTCTTCGTCTGAAACAGTTACTTTGGAAAGCTCTATGCTGGTTTCAGACGCCTAGCTGGACTGAAAGTGTCAATCCTTTCTTTCCATTCACAACCCTTCCCTGAAAACCTGTGCCACCTGCCGCCTGGGGACGTGCAGCCCCAGGTGTTGGGTGCTTTCACTCCGCTCCCTGGCTCTGGGGATGTGAAATGAAAAAACTGTGGCAGAGCTAGACATATGGTGAGATAAATCCAATCCACCTAAGAATCTGCTTACTGAGGAACTCAAGCTGTAACATGGGAAATTGGAAGAAGCCTTTCTAGATAGGCCTAAAACCTAGCCATATTAATCAAAATAATTATTAATCAAAATAATTCCCTGGCAATTTCAAAGTTGACCTTTGTCTAGGTTTTGGCCTTAGAACTCATATGACTTCATTTTGTAAGTTTTTGCTAATGCAGAATCCCAATAGCAAAGGATAGTTTTTCTATAAGCAAAAGAAGTCTATGCAGTCTTTTTCCTATCTTTAAAAATCATGTAACATGTAATGGATTTAATTGTGATCATGGTATTATAATGTAGGACAATACCATTTTTAGGTGATACATGCTTAATTATTTTTTCAGGGAGGTAAACTGTTGTAATATGTCCACTTACACTCCAATGATTGATTATAATTTCATTGAAATACTTCCAAAAGCTCAGGTATATTTGATTCTTTAACCAAAACAAAAAAACCTCTTGCCCAATGTTGACCTCATGTGCAATGACTTTGAATACTTTGTAAGCCCTAAAGCAATATTGGGCTGTTCAGAATTTCTTTTATAGCCCTTACAACATGCATGACAAGAGACTTCCCACTACGACCTATAATGATGAGGACATGGGAAACAATAGTAACAGCCATTGAAAGACTAAATGAGAGGAACGGGGATACTATAGCCATTATTAATAATGATTTTTTAATATTATGTATTAGTATTTATCTTTTCATAATTACTACTTTGCTGATAATCTTGGTGAATTGTGGGTCTTTTCATTGGTCAGGCTATCATCTTGGACTGAAAATACCAATTTATCCTTGGAGTTCTACTTGGCAATTACATAACCTGGGGCAGATGCTAAACCCTAAATAATTCTGACTCCCAAGGAAAGCAAATAACTTTCAAGAGGGTATCAGTCCCTCTGATGTCAGAACTCTCCTTACCCTTTTTCAACCCAACCTGGTTGGAATGCCTATTTAGGATCTACTGATTTGGAAATCTCAAAGGACCTGGGCCTTGAAGTTCCCATAATAAACTAATATCTTTGGAAGCATTCCTAATTTTACGAAAACTCAGTGTATGATATGTCTTATTATATAGTTAGAGAATTCACACAATAAAATTCTAAGGGCTACACTTGTGGTGTGAAGAATAGACATCAACATCTCTGGCTGAAAGGCTGCTGTAAAGGCCCCCACTCTCCAGAATGTAAGAGCAGACCCACATTCTGTTATCTGAGCCCAGCAACCGGCAGGCAGGTACCCACCCCACCCAGGCCCCAAGGACTGCGCGCATGCAGCTTGTCACATACCTCTTGCTAGCCCAAATTAAGACATATATCCCCCTGTAGAGACGATTGGTGAAAGTATGTGACTTGTCGTAAACTGATTGGCTGCCTGCCTGCAGACCCTGCTGTGGTGTTTTAAACTAATTGGCTGTCGATGCGCGGGCTTTGCTGTAACAGACAATGTAATTCTATATAAGGGCGCCCCCGGGATAGCTCGGGGCTCTCAGCCGCTGACTGGTTTGGGGGTCAGGCTGTGGGCCCGAGCATGCTCGAATAAACCCTTTGCATCTTGCATGAGATCGTCTCTTGGTGTCCTCCATTCAGCGCAAGCTCCTCGTTCCTTTTCATGGCTTTCAGCAGGAAGGGAAGAGAAAGGCTTATCAGAACTACCTAGTGAATTTTTTAAAGTACCCATGCTATGACAACCAAGGCAATGAGAGATCTTTGATTGCTTTGGTATATAAAGCCAAAACAACAAAAACAAAACTGTAAAGAATATTTTAGGGACAATTAAGAAATTTTGAATGTGAACATTACATTAGTAACTATTATTTATCAAGGTTAAATTCCTTGATTGTGATCATGGTATTATCATTAATGTAGGATAATACCATTTTTGGGTGATTTACATGTTTAATTTTTTTTGCAGGGAGATAAACTGTTGTGATATCTCCACTTACATTCCAATGATTGCTTGTAATTTCATTGAAATACTTCCAAAAGCTCAGGCATATTTGATTCTTTAACAACAACAACAACAAAAAATAGGAATCTGATTCTAAGAGCAATATAGTACCAGTAAGAAATTTGAGCGAAATGGGTTAAGATCGTAATTTAAAGAAGGAGGTCTTTGCACTAACATATCAATTCATGGTAGAAGGAAAAGGATGAGGGGAGAGAGGCCAGTCTAGGGAAAATTGTAATGGAATCTATTTATTGAGATGCTTAAATTTACCCTTGAGCTATGGTTCTGAAGAATCTGTGACTCTTAGAAAGATTGAGGGAGAAGAGGCAAAATCAGTGATCCTGCACATTGAAATGCAAAGAGAGTTTTCAAAGTGGTCTCTGAGACCCATTAGACAAGGACTAAGCTCACTTAATAGACATAGAGAAAAATTGCAGCTTTTTTTTCCCCAACAGCAAAAATATTGAGGTCTCCCCAGATGACCTAGTTCTCTTTTTGCTGTAGTGAACTAGCTCCAAATACTGGCAGTTCTTTGACTCATTTTATATGAAGAAGGGTATACCTACCAAGATTTATCAACTTATATCAGCAAGAGAGAGAATCACTTCCCTATCCATAACAGTATGTCGTATTCCATCCTAGATTTCATTTTTCTTCCTGTTTCTTTATTCATTTGAGTAAAAGTAAGGACCATTTATTGTAAACCTGTTGTCAGTCACAGTGCTCTGTATTTTATGTGTATCTTATCAACAACTCTACAACTATCCCATGAAGTAGAGATAGCTCTCCCACATTTTATATCTGAGGAAACAGAAGATTTGGGAGATGAGGCAGTGTGAGGCCAGTACTCAAACCCCAGTCTACTGTCTACACTCTTACCCACTCAACTTGCTACTTCCTGTGTGAATACTTAGACTCCCCTGTGTTCCTGCCTTCCTTAGCTGGCCTGTTAGCTAATAGACACATTTCTTGTATGGCATGCCTCCTTTGCCCTGTGTGGGGCTGCCCCCGGTCTGCCACTGACAGCATCCAAGACGAGCTCCCAGTTCCTCAGAGATAAGTATTCAGAAGTATGATGACTCACTTCGACATATATAGTTGAAATCCTGTCTTCAGAGGACACAGGACGCTAGGGGAATCAATGCCTTAGTACATGTGGCCCTTCTCCAGATCTGCCTGCCCACAGCTGGCTCCATTAGTCTTCTCTACATAATCATATCTGATATGCTTTTCTGCTCTTTCAATAAAGGGGACTTAATCGATGATAATTATAATTCTCTAATTAGTTTCTTAATGATATTTTAATAGAAGAGAACAAGCCCGGGAATACTTTTCAGTAGTTAGAAATAGTTTTCAAGATAAACTTAATGCCTTCCTTGCCCTTAAGCATTCCTTAAGGATATTTTTAGTATTAATTGAGTCATTGAATCAAGCTTATCCACATTTTCCACTCTCTTTAATTTTCATTAATTTCTTACCTCCCTTTATCATTTCTTTGCCAACTTCTCACACCTGATTAGGTTCAATCACTTGTCTTTGAAGATTTAACACCACTTCTGCCAGTGCTGCAAGTAGTTTGCTTTTTTTAGTATTATTGACCCACCCATGCATGGCCATTGAATTGACCAATTTTTAGTCAGATTCTTAGAGTTAATTGCATTAGACATGCTTAGGGAACATGCTCAATTCCTGCCTTTTTCTCTGGAAGTTACCCCTACTCATGACCTCTGCCAAAGTAAGGGGCTCCGGTTGCTGTGTTTTGCTCCAAGAACCCCTCCTCAACCTTCCCAAGCCAGAGGTTCGAGAAGCACAGATACATGAGGAATTTTTAACCATACAGCAGACAGAGAACACAGCATGGAAGGGATAACTGACAAAAGTTATAATGGAAGTAGATGGCCCGGGAAGTTAAATAACAGAATGATCTTAATAAGTCCCGGAGAAGAGCAAAGAGAGAATATTAAAATAAGGACAGGCCACGGAAGGGGTGAGTATCCATGCTTCAGTACATTAGGTGGGGCAGGCATGGCAAGCCCGGCAGATATGACTCAGGCTTCAGATATAATAAGTCATTTAGTTAGTGGTGATGGTGTTGGAACCAGGAAAGGGCAACTCAAGACAAAATGAAATCTCAGTGCTTATTCTGGAAGTGAAAATTTCTTTCATGGAGAGGCATTTGGGCAGATGAGGTACACCAGGAAAACTGACAGTGGCTGGGATCAGGAAACAGACGTAGAGTGATGAGCTCCCGGCCATCCAGTGCATGTGGCCAATACTGGTTTGATGGGAGATAAGTAGCCAGACCAAGGCAAGATCATAGAGCACCAGCCAACAGCATGGACAAATGCATAGTAGAGTTCCATTGTAGAAGTTAGGAGAGCATCGCCGATCTGAGCTCATGTTGAGGGGACAACTCAACCAGATTCCTGAATATGAACCATACAAGGGAAGGGGAAAGAAGGGAGGTCATATCTGAAGGAACACATGCCTCTTATCTTCTTATCCTTCGAAGCAACTGGCTCCCACTCTCCCTCCATCTCCTACCAGGTCACCTCCCATCCCACACCAGATGAGAAGGCAAGGGAGAGAGGTTGCAGTCTGGGGAGAAATAATAGGAGCTGGAAACTTTTCTTCATGGCTACACTATAAGCTGAAAGCACCACAAGTTCACTGCATTCTCTCTGTAAGTAGTAACCAGACCTGTTTTCTTCAGTGATCTTTATGCTTATGGATATCCTACTTTCCAAAGCTCAGAAGACACAAGTTTTGGTACTGACATTCAGTTTTCCCATAGGCAGTTTTGACCACCACTCTGAGTTTTAAATGCAAATTAATTCAGCTGGGTAGCAGATAGTTATTGATGGTGCTTTCACACCTCTGCAAATTTGTCCTACTCCTCTCCTAGCCAGCAAAGGGGTTAGTCCCTCAGGCTTTTAGTACTTTGTCATCTTTAATTAACACTAAGTTTCTCCATGCAGTGATGCCTCTGGTCTCTGGCTCAGAATCCTCACAGATACCACACACTACATTGTATTCAGCCTTTCAGGTTATGGCTAAGCACACAAAGGAGAGGCCTCCTCGGGTTTCAGGCATAAAGTGGGAATAAGTCTTCCTACATTTCCTCTCTATTCTGCACCACCACCCCCAACGGAATGGTACATGCGCTTAACAATACCACTCTTTAGAAACATCTAGTAGGGAATTATGTCTCCTGTGTTTCCCACAGCGTATGTTGGTATACTAGGCACCATTGATTAAGAACTGGTTCTGAGCAGGGTATTTTTGAGCAGTGGCCGAATAGTGATAATCCAGTCCGTCTGCAGAGAAATAGATTCTTAGTGCATTTCCTATGGACATATTATCAGTAAATAACTGTTTGCATCCACAGATTCTAAGCTGCCCACTCTGAATGAGCTCCCTTTGCTTAGTGTCTGCCATTTTTGGTTTCTTCTATTTTTGAGTCTGGAAGGTTTTACATATAATCTCCCAACCCATGTGGGTTACAGAAACGAGATTGCTAATGTTATGATCTCTCTTCTTCAAATTGCTTCTCCTCCCTCAATTTCTGACCTGTGGTATCTTCCACCTATTTTGAAGTCCCCAAGGAAGTTAGGACAAGTGACTTCTCTGCCTCTAATACAAATTTAAGGGGGAAAAAGTGATGAATAAGCAAGGAAAATTGTAAAAAATATATTATAAAACAGTAATTGCTAAGGGCCAGATGGATTGTCCTGATACTTCATAGTATGAAGGATCAGAAGTTCACTTTATCTGAGAAAGGTATTATAAAACCAATCATTCTAGATTTGCCCTTGAAAAATGGTTACTAAGAGGGACGCCTGGGTGGCTCAGTTGGTTGGGCAGCTGCCTTCAGCTCAGGTCATGATCCTGGAGACCCAGGATCGAGCCCCACATCGGGTTTCCTGCTCGGTGGGAAGCCTGCTTCTCCCTCTCTCAATCCCTCTGCTGTGTTCCCTCTCCCGCTGTGTTTCTCTCTGTCAAATAAATAAATAAAATATTAAAAAAAAAAAAAAAAAAGAAAAATGGTTACTAAGAGCTTGAAATAGAGTAATGGTTGGAAGAATGGGAAAGATGAAACAAATATGAGAAACATCTTCAGAGCCTAATGTAAAGACTCACAGAATTGGGCTATACAAGTGATACAATATGGATACATCACCACCTAGCTTACTTCTATAGCTCTGTCCAATCCAAGGGAAACACATTGTAGAGCCCGGAAGTCCTAGAGAGCTCAACTCCTGATAATATCACTCTTTACATATGGTTCATAACCCTTCTAAACAACTCCCCACATCATTCCCCAGAATGGCATTGGTTGACCAAGAATTGTTCTTCCCCTGATTACTGTTAACCCTTTATGCACCTGATTTTACTTGGTCTAATGTGTTTCATGTAACAAGTGGTCTCATAACCAAAGCAACCAGAAATGGTGAAAGCACAGTTAAGGGAGGCTTAATCTTGTCTCTTGAACCTTCTGTGCCTGAGGTCTCACAAAGCAAATGGTACCAACCGTACGCCCAAGGCCCCTGTATTTTAGAGAGCTCCCATTCTGGGCATCCTCTGGTCATGTTTCTCTGTACCTGTTCAGGAGAGGGCATGAGGTTTTGCCCTCTAGATACACTCTCCGGATACCAAGGACATCAGAATTCCCCGCCAAAATGTCCTAGCTTATTTCCAGAGCCTATATGCCCACAGGATGGACCATGCTGTTAGGTGCATTCTAATCACAATGATTAATTTTTTGGGTAGAGGTGTATCGAGAGCCTAAATGAGGGCCAATGTGAAGTATCAGTCCCACATCGTGCTCCCTGCTCGGTGGTGACCTGCTTCTCCCTCTGCATCTGCCTCCCTCTCTCTATCTCTATCTCTCTGTTGCTTATAAATAAATTAATTAAATATTTCAAATAAAATATACATGTTCCCCTGAGTTCACTGAATAGAATAACATATTCTATTTAGGGTGATTTAGGGTGAGAAAACCCCATAAAACTGCTTGATCTAGAACCACATAGATCGTAAGAACTGTATGCTCTTGTAACCACTGTATTTTATAATCATATTATTTTTTTTTAAATATTTTATTTATTTGACAGCAAGAAACACAGCGAGAGAGGGAATACAAGCAGGGGGAGTGAGAGAGGGAGAAGCAGGCTTCCCACCGAGCAAGGAGCCCGATGTGGGACTTGATCCTGGGTCTCCAGGATCATGACCCGAGCCGAAGGCAGTTGCTTAACCAACTGAGTCACCCAGGCATCCCTATAATCATATATTTTTAAGAGGGAACTAACTCATCTTGAACCATGTTCTTTTCCTCTCATCATGCATTTAGGTATGGGGAGCTAACTGATGTTTACTATAACTAACTGGGATCTGTTTTGTCCTTCCTTTTGCCTCTTTCTTCAACCCGTGTAAGTGAGCTGTCTGTTGTATCAGGCTAAGAGGGCTTAGTGGAAGTGAAAAAACAATGGCTAGGGTCCTCTTCATTTAAACTTGTCTGTGTTTTCTCCAATCTAGCTCTGATCCATAGACAGACCTACAGAAGAAACCATGACTAAAGAGGGTTCAAAAAGCTCCATCCAATGAATTAACCTTATGCATACCATCAAAATTGTCCATAGTATGAAGGTGCAACCCCCATGTAATGTAATGAAGAAGCAGAAAGGTCAGATGTGTCAGGTGTGGGGACTTGTGCACATTACCCATGAGAAGGTGACCAAAAGAATAATATCAGTCCAGCTTTCTGGTTGTAAGGAAAAATAATACCATGAACACTAGTAACCTGGGGGCGCCTGGGTGCCTCAGTCAGTTCAGCAGTTGCCTTCAGATCATGTCATGATCTCAGGGTCCCGGGATCAAGCTCCACGTCGTACTCCCTGCTCAGAAAGAGTCTGCTTCTCCCTCTTCCTCTGCTGCTCCCCCTGCTTGTGCTCTCTTGCTCACTCTCTCAAATAAATAAAATCTTTAAAAAGAAAAAACTAGTAGCACATCTTTATTGATCAATAGGAAAGAAGTGAGGAAAAGAGGACAATCTGTGCTTCATATTGCTTCTAATAAAAATAAAAATAGAATTAAAGTTTTATAGTAATATAGAATATATGACTGAATTACAATAAATACAATTATGAAGAAAGACATAAAAATGGACAAGGACAACCAACTCAGGGAAAAAACAACTATGTTACATGATTTTTTTTTCGTAAAATAAGAGTGCTCTGGCCATAGAATTCTTTTCCAAGGCAGTCATATCATCTCTAGCAATAATTTGGGGAAATGATCAAATAAAAATTTCTTAACAACTGGAGACAGCAGAGCAGTGTGCTACACAATGGCGGGAGATTATCATTGTCCACGGGAGGGCGCCCTCTGGGGTTCTGTAACAAGGTGCCCTGGCAAGAGAGCAAATAGAAGAAACAGAGTGGGTTTCTCTGTTAACAAGTTCCTGGAGTGTCTGGGTGGCTCAGTCTGTTAAGCGTCTGCCTTTGGCTTGGGTCATGGCTCAAGTCATGATCCCAGTGGTCTTGGGACAGAGCCTATGTCATTGGTCTCCCCTCTTAGTGAGGAGTCTGTTGCTCCTCCCTGCTCATTCTCTGTCTCTCTCTCTGTCAAATAAACTAATTTTTACAAAAAACCTCCTACATTTGAATATTAAAAAAAATAACATCAAGAATTATGTATACCAGTCACAGATAATAGATACCATTCATTAATCTTTAATCAAGTTTTTTTTATAATTCTATGACTCCTCAAAACTTTAAATTCAAAAAAAAAAAAAAAGGAGGCAGGTAATGTTACCCCTGTTATAATAGATGACATGAGTCAGGGGAGTATAAATAAATCCCAGCAAGTAAGTCACAGGCAGGGCTGAAATCATCAATGCCTACCTAACTCTGAATCTAGAGCCACAAACATTCTGTGACATTGATTAAACCAACAGGTCAAGTTAATGAAGCAATCTGACTTGATTGTTTCACTTTAGGTGGGAGTTTTGTGGCACTTAAAACTCCCTAGGCATTTTCAACTATGTGGATAACACTTCCTCAAGGCTTCAGTGGCTCTCATTTTATGGGATGGAGGAATTAGGCTGTTACATATCACAAAGCTCATGGTAACTGATCAAATTAATTCAAATTAGCTCAGATCTGAGCAGGATCCTGAATACCAAAGATAACCTGAAGCACTGGGGGGTAAAAAATTCTGAAATGGAAATACATTGAGTTACAAAGAGTATTTTAATGTGTTACCACTGCAATCTTATTTAACAACTTCATTAGAGAACCATAAGCCAGAATAAAAATTAAGGTTACAAAATTTGTAGTGCAGGAGGTAAGTTTGAAGTCATTAAATTAAAAAAAAAGAAAAAAGAAAAGAGCATGAAGAGGAATTCCAGCAAGGAAAGGTCCAGAAACAAAAATTAAAATTCAAGAGGGTATGACAAAAATATGAGTCTAAGAAGAAGTGAACTTCCAATACAAGCCATAAATCTTGAAGTAGAAGTCTTAGCTGCCAGAGATTAATTTCCACCATGAGGCTGTGGTGCCCTCATTCAATGTTGTCTGGGTTGCTGATGGGGAAGAAGTGGGTGGTTCTGTCCAGGTCTTTTTTTTTTTTTTTTTTTTTTTAAGATTTTACTTAGTTATTTATCAGAGAGAAACACAGCTAGAGAGGGAACACAAGCAGGAGGAGTGAGAGAGAGAGAAGCAGGCTTCCCACCGAGCAGGGAGCCCGATGCCGAGCTTGATCTCAGGACTCCAGGATCATGACCTCAGCTGAAGGCAGAGGCTTAACAACTGAGCCACCCAGGTGCCCCGATTCTGTCCAATTCTAGTAAAAGAGCCATTTATCTCATGAGAATGTGACAGCTACGTCCTATATACTCCCGCTTTCTGTGACTGCCAGCCAGCCAGCTCCAGCCACTGTCATCTGTCATGCATGGACTAGAGATATGGTCCCTTAAGACTCCCCCTCCCACCTTGAGATGAGATCAGCTGAGACTGTGAACTTAGGATGTATGCACAAACAAGGGTGGTTTCAAATCCTTAAGCTTTCTTCAAGCTGGTCCTGAAATTTAAAAAACAAAAACAAAAACAAAACAAAACAAAAAAACCAACCAACCAACAAAACAAAACAGACAAGAAAGCATTACTTGAGGCATAGTGCTTTAACCCTAAGGTAGTAGTTTGAATGAGGAAATTTCAGATGTGATGGATTCAAGGGGATACTATACTTGGGCAAAGAGGACTAACTGGCACTCCTAGAAACTGCGCAGAGACAGCTGTATTCCTTGCTTATGCAGAAACCTGCTGCCAAGGCATTACTACAGAGTGGTAAGCAGTTGTCAAATGGAAAGATAAAGTTTTCTCCTATCTTTCTTTGTTGGCTAGTTCCACTCTGTTAGAAGCTCTACTGTAGATCATTAGTCCTAATTCTCTGCTTTGTAAAACTCAGTGCCTAAACTACTCTTCCATCCTTACCTCCTACCAAAGTGTTATTCGCCTCTCAGCAAGATTAGGGGATGGAACAAGGACGAGAGAAATGGGAGATTTTGGAACATGCAGCCCTATGTCCCCAAGGGACTTCTGAGTCACTCATTCCCCAGTGCCATATAGTTTCTTATTGTCTTTAATGCCTTTCAGTTGTCAAGCTTTCTCCCCCACCTCTTCAATGGGCAATAATTTCAAGACCATTCAGATGAAATGAAGGCAACCCAATAGCTCACTAATACTGTTATGGGGTCAGGGACCAGGCTAGCTCGTCTCCAGAACAGAGGTACTCACAGACTCTCTGTCTTGGATCTGGGATCTGTTTTATCCTCTTGTTCACTGTTCCAATTTCCCAATCATCTCTTCCCTTCCTCTGGGTCTGCTCTATCAATCTGCCGTCTCTTAATCTTCAGCTGATACTACATTCCTGTGATTGCCCACATCTGTTTCTATCTTCTCATGAAGTCCTTCAGCTTCTCCCAGTGACATAGGAATGTTGTGATATAGCCCCAACGCAGATTGCGTTGACTTAAAGATCTCCAGTGGAGCCAGATGCGCTCCTTGGTAGTGCAGTATTTGTGCTATCCACGAGGAAGGTGCAAGTGGGCTGTCTTTGTAGGACATAGTCCACATGTATGTACACATGTGTGTGCACACACGCACACACGAATGCAGTACAGGGTCTATACCAAATACATATATCATGTCCCAGTCTTGCAGCTGTGTACAATGTTATGTATAGTGTGCATAGATGTGTGCTTATGTGAACCCGTCAACCAGGTGGAGAGAAGAAAGATGAGCCGTTACCCTGAGTTTGTTCTTTCTAGCTGCTTCCACTTTCCTTTCTGGGTGATTAATGTCATGAGGAACTTAATTCAAGAAATAATATCTTGCCCTTTCTAAACACCCGACCTGGTAGGGTATGGGAGATGTGGAAATGTGAAAACATGACATCTAACTCTAAGTGGGCTATTTTCTATTAGAAAAACAGTCAAATATAAAAACTTCCTCAGTCTTTTTTCTAGTTGGAAAAAGCTTTCTAGGCAAGCAAATTTCAAGTTCTCTTTTCAATGAGAGGGTAGAAGTGTAAGGACAAATGTGAAAATATGGATAACACAGGCTGTTGGAGGAAGGTCAGCAGAAGGCAGGAGGAGAACTGAAGTTGTTGCTTCCATGTATAATAAATAACGCAGTCAGACCGCAGGTGAGACCAGGCTGCCGGGCTTCATTAGTATTGTCAGTTTCCACAAAAAATGCAAAGGTATTACTTTAGGCTTTTAGTATTTAGTATCCTTTCAAAACACAAACAATGGCATATTACGAGTAAGGGAGAGCAGAGACAGGCAGTGCAACAATTACAGGGAAAACAGACAAGAGCAATTATCGTTTAAAGCAGCCAAACAACATTGCGAGGCTGTTATTTTTTGACTGGGGCAGTCTGAACTCAAGCGTGGAAAAAGAACAAAGTGAAATGCTCCTGTTTTTGCAACTAGAGTGTGATACTTTATTTGGCACTGATGCACACAATTTCTCATCAAGTGACAGTTCTGTTTGCCACATTGGTAGCCGAAACGGTCATTAAGTCCCTCGTTTCTATCACTTCTGCCTTTTATCTCCTTCATGGCCTAGCTGTGAATAGAGAATTCGCTCACCACAGCTTTTTGCTCAGTGTAAAATGGATTCATAGAACTATCTCAAGTTTCTGATTGAGGTTTTCTAAGTCTCATAATCTTGCGGCCAGCTCAACTCCTGCTGCCAGGGAAACAACCCAGATTTAATAATGGTTGGAATGGACCGACCTCGCTGAGGACAAGATCATGTTGTCCTTTAGAATCTGATGACTCTGTCAATGGTGTAATGGGAAGACCGCTAACAAGTCAAATCTGCCTCCTCAGTTGACCCTCCACAGGACCTCTAATTCCCACCGTTAGAGTGACCCGTTTCAGTTAGTTTCTCTGCACTTCCAGAATGCTACATAAGAGAGGTGACGTAGTACATCTTGTAGGTGGGCACTAATGAGTTTACAGAATGGGAGAGCCAGTCTCCACCAGAACCCTGAAGTGAGGGACACAGCTCTCTCCCTCTGACCTATGTTATAGTCAGTTATTTACCATATCAGTGACTCAGTTTCTTAATCTGGAAGGAAGGGATCCCATCACGATCATTTGGCAACAATTTAAAACATCCTAACACCTGGGGCACTGGGTAGCTCCGGTTAAGCCTCCAACTCTTGATTTTGGCTCAGGTCTTGATCTCAGGGTCCTTAGATTAAGTCCCACCGAGCTCTGCACTGAGCATAGAGTCTGCTTCAGATTCTCTCCCTCCCTCTCCCTCTCCTCCATATCCCCCACTCCCATGCTCTCTTTTTCTCTCTTAAAAAAAAATAAATAAAACACTTTATTTAACACAAAAGCTAAAGAACGGTTGGTATTTTTCTTCTCTACTTTTCTTTCTTCTTGAGCTCAGTATTCTCATCTCAATATTTAGTGTGCATTAGAGAGTTAAAGTGCATATTCCCAGGTCCCAATCTCAGGGCTTCTAATATGGTAGATCTGAGGTGGATCCTGAGAACCGATATTTCTAATATGTTTCCAGGAGAAGCTGATGTCGTGGGTCCAGGGGCCATATTTCAAGAACCACTGCTGTGAAATATAAGACTGAATTTCCCAGGCCATCCTTCACAGGGAAGCACTGAAAAGGAGATGAACATATTCCCAAGTACACCAAACATCTGCATTGCATCCCAATTTGTACACAATTACTTCATAAACTTTTAAAAATCTGCATATTCACATCAGCAAAGCCCAGGACAGTGTATCAGGAGAAACAGTGCAGTCATAAATCTATCCCCGGGGGACTTTGACCACAGAGCTGATTACAGGGCCTCATATGTGCTGATTTTAAAAGAATCTTCTAAGCAATGATTATCCCAAAAGAGGCCCACAGTTTAATTATAAATTAATTCTCCTGAATTCTCCTGCCATTCAGGCAGAAGGGTTATATAATAGAGAGACGGCTTCTAAATGGCTTTATTATTCATTCATTTATTCATTCATTTTTGCATTCTTTCCTCAAAATCTTTTGAACATCTTTTATGCCAAGGATTATGGTATAAACTAGAGGAAACTCAAAAATTTTACCTCAGGGAACTTCCAGTCTGAAACAAAGGATACATAATTCTGAAACAAAGCAGATATCATGACCAACATTTATTTGAATATTTTAAGTCTACAAAGCATTTTGACATCTAGGCTCCTGTGATCCTCCTCTCAGGTAAGTCTTATTCCTGGCTTTATCTGCAATTCAAACTCAAGGTTCTGAAAGGACTGACTCCCTCAAGTCACTCAGTGGGTCAGGGATGGAGCCAAGGTACCCCCCCGCCCCCCTTCAGATTCCAAAGCATACACCCCTTGTCCAGCGCCGCCATGCTTGATCAAATGTTATGTAAAGTTATTTCTTGTGAATTCCCTCTGTGTTTCAGCTCATGAAATACATTTGACTGCCTCACCACCTTTTTATACCCCCAATTATATTTTTAGCTTAACAGAGAGAAATACAGCTTAAATCCATTGTCATAGAGGGATTCCGCAAAGGAGCTGTAGTTTCCTAAACAATATAAAGTATATTTAATAATACATGTCTCCTCCTTCTCTGGCCTTCTAGTTCTTTTCCTATGAAAAAAGTTACTCCACCTGATTTTACCTGAGGACTGCATTCTCAAATTTCCTCAAAAAAGAAAACAAATGTGGGCCTGAAGTGACCCCACACCACTCTGCCTTTCGCTGGAAGGCAAGCATCCCTGGAATTCCTGAAAATAATGAGCCTGATTCTCTGCTTTGCACCAAACAGAACAAAAATGAACATCCTTCCAAATGCTGAGGAAGGTGCTAAGGTTAAGAAGAAACCTGAGGACACAGCCACTCTGCCGGCTTTCATGACACTCAAGTCACTTTCTGCAGTGGTACTCAGGAGACCCGGCGTTCCCTTCTGGCTTTACAACTCTGGAGCGCATGCCTAGGCTGGATTCTAGTCCTTCTCTGACATAAGTAACTATGAGAACATGTTAAACCTCTCCACACTTCGGCTAATTTGTAAAATGAAGACCATGCTAACTCCCCTTCCTATATCACGTAGCTCATGAGAATAATCCATGTATTCATGGGCCACACAAATTTGAGGCTCTAAGAGGAAACCTAAAATGGTGGCAGAACTATATTCTCTCTATGATCCCATCTGTAGAATTTCAGAAACTCCAGGCATATTCAAATTACTCTTCATTAGTTTGGAAAGTTCCAGGGCAATGATTGGCGTACACTGCACCATTGCTTTCTCTACAGTTCCTGAATGATGTTTTAGGATGATTGATCATGGTCAAGTAGGGAACACCACCAGCCATCTCCATTAGTGCTACTTATTCTTAAAGGGATGCTTCCCATGACTCAGCCATTGGGCTGTGGGAAAGAGAAATCTGACTAGCAAACACCAGCCTGCTCTCAAAATCACCTTCCTCTTTAATAACAACACTTGTCGGGCAATCAAGCTCTTGTGTCTTGACCCCTCTTATTTTTGGAAGAACTCCTTTCCAGTAAGCTCTTTGCTCCTCCGTGTAAATAGAAACGCAGCTGGCTTGCCTTGTGAGCTCTCCAGGCATGACTAGACTCCCTCAATCCCCAGGTTCTATAGGCTTTGCTGATTGTATCATTCATGCCGGTCAACTAATCGGGCGGAGCTGACTGAAATAACCTGGAGGAGGGTCTAGGTCCGAGGAAAGAGTACCAGAAGAGTTTTTTGAGTTAATACCATCTGCCAGAGGCAGGAGGGGAAGGGGATACTAACAAAAAATCTCAGTGTTAGCAAAGCTGAGCCTAAGCTGAGGGGAAAAGGTGCGGCAAGATCCTACCTGCAAGTCAAGGTGACCGATGATGACAAGGTAGGAGTGGGGTCAGGACAGTTTGTGTGGCAGCAGGGGCCGTGGTTTGGGGATGAGAAGACGAAAGTAGCAAATACGATATGATCCATGAAAATGTTAAAATGCTTTTCAAAGAAAGTAGGTTTTTTCTAATTACAAAATAAATACATGCTCATTATTTTAAAAACCAGAACAGAAAAATTCAAAGAAAAATTTAATTACCTTTTACCCCATTATCCGTTGTCAATATTTACATGCATCTCTTTGCACTCTTTTTCTATGTATATACATAGTTAAATGTTTCCATGTGCTTTACTATGCCATTATGTATTTCTTAAAATAAGGAGTTTAGGATAGCACTATAATCTTTCATTATGTGGATGTAGCATAATTTCTTAAATCAGTATGTTTTTGTTGCAAATTTTGGCTATTTCAATTGTTCGTGCAAACTCTAACCCTGGAGTAAACCGAGATAGGCAGAATTCTAAGATGTCCTCCAAGAGTTTCAGCCTTTGGGTGCACACACTTTGTCCCAGTTATTCAGTCAGACAGTAATCTTGATACTGCTGTTTAGGAATTTTACAGACGCTATTAAGGTGCCCTATCAGTTGACCTTAAAATGGGGAGATTATGCTAATAGGCCTAACCTAATCACATAAACCCTTTAAGTCTGGGACTAAAGGTCAGCAATAGAGGCAGTCAGAGATTCAAAAGTACAAAGGGATTTGACACACAGGAAGTGTCCGTTGCTGGAAAGAGTCCCAAGGCAAGGAATGTGGCCTCTAGGGACAGAGACAGTCAGCAAGGAGAAAAGGACCACACTACCACAGCCAGAGGGAACTCAATTTTTTGCCAACAAGCTGAATGAGCTTGAGCTTGAGAGTAGATCTCCAGTGTCTCCAGACCACAACTCAGCATTACGAACAGCTTGATTTCAGCCTCGAGACACCCTGCAGAGAGCCCAGCCAGCTGCTGTCAGACTTGTGATCTACAGAGCTCTGAGTTAGTAAACGTTTTTGCTTTGAGCGGCTGAGTTCGTGGTATGGCACTAGAAAGCTAATACAGCCCCCTTAGGCACACGTATACATATTTTGGATTATTTCTTTAAGGTTCATTCCAGAAGAATAATTACTAGGACCAAGTATGATTATATGTGTATTCTCAAATTTTCTTCCATAAATTTGTGACAGTTTACACTCTTAGGAAGTACATACAGGGATTCTTATTTTCTTCTACCCTACATCCTCTTAATGTTATTTGTAAATACTGATCTTTCTAGGGGCTCCTGGGTGGTTCAGACGGTTAAACTGACTCTTGATTCCAGCTCAGGTCATAATCTCGTGGTTGTGAGATGAAGCCCAGCGACAGGCTCTGTGCTCAGGTTGTGATCTTGGGGTCCTGGGATCCAGGCCTGCGTCCGGCTCTCTGCTCAGCGATGAGCCTGCTTCCCCCTCTCTCTCTGCCTGCCTCTCTGCCTACTTATGATCTCTGTCTCCTTCTGTCAAAAAATAAGTTAATTCTTTAAAAGTACAAGACAAAGCTCCCATGTGAATGAAACCCTGAGAGCCTCTTACCCCCAAGACGAGCATTCATACTGTAACATTATTTGTAATATATTTTAAAATAATACAAGCAGTGTACGAACTGTTCAAGCAGCGTTATATAATGTGTGTGTGTTTACTGAAGCCAGAACCTGAGGCATTGTTAGCATTTGAAGTTTGCTCTCCAGGCCTGGGGCTACGACGCAACATCTGAATCTTCCAAACGGGTTCATGTATTATCACAAGGAGCCTCGGAAGTAAATTTTCACTAGTGAGATCAGTGCTTTTCAAGACATGTATTTGGCTAGGGAATCTGTACAGGCATCTGTGCCTTTGCATGAACGAAGTCTAGGACTTTGGCAAACCCAGCAGGCAACAACACCTTTAAAGGACTAGAGCCTAGTCTTGAGCTCTGTTCACTCCTGTGTCCTTCTGTTTAGTGCTGGATTGTCTTTTCTGATCCAACTAGGTCAGCTGATGCTGCTGACAGAATATTGCTGTATTTTCCACGATATGAAGGATTTGCGTAGGGTCCTTGTTGGAATTCCTAAAAGAACAAAAAGCAGGGACTTCATTGGGTTTATAGGACAACGTTGTTTTGGTGTTTATTGCCTGGTGGCTAAAAAGAAGAAGAAGAAAATTCGGTTGGGGAAACTGATTTTCATTTTAACAATTCAAGTCATAGGGACGTTGTAGAGGAGAAAACATACTTCCCACCTCTAACTGTCAACGACTTCCATTTCACTGAAGTAAGCCGATAATTGTGAGCAATTAAACAAACCAATTTTCAAGTCAAAGATAGCACGAACTTTGAATAAAACACAATACAGAATTTATGTTTCTCATTCAAGGTGTTTATCAAGAGATCCATTCGGCTAAACAGGAACTCCATTTACAATTTAGAGACAATACTTGATTTGCTATGACGACTACCAAAGCCATAACACATATTCTAGAGATTTCTAATTCTCAAGTAACAATGTCCTTAATATTTTAATCATTGTAATTAAAAGTGTGCACCAACAAAGAAATGTCTTCTCTCTGCCAGTACCACCTTTGTATGCTTTTTTCGTTATCTTGGGCAAAGTTAGGTATCTTTCCAAGCCTCTGTTTTCTTGTGGCTAAAATAAAGAATTAAACTGAATGATTTCTGAGTTCCAGTCCAGTTCTAGGCATGTATAAATCTATTCACTCAGGAGCCCTCTGTTCAGACTCATCCACTTGAGCTGCTAAATTAGGGTAGCAGGTGAGGTCGGGTGGGTAGAATGTAAGACTAACCACAAGACAGATAAAATGACAGAGATCCTGGCCTCCACACGTCTATGATACAGTATAGGAAGTGTCATCAAGGAGATGTAGGCAGCACTGAGAAAATAAAAATAATCAATCAATAGATTGATCCATTCTAATAGAGGCTTTCAAAGATTTTGTGAAGGAAAGGACAGTTGAGTTCAAGAATCCTCCAGGAGAGGTGAGATTTTTGACTGACAGAAATGGAATCGGGAAGAAGTGTCTATAAAGGACACAGATGGCCATAGGTGAGGGCAGGCAACCAAGTAATATATTTCCTTCTGGTGCAGCCGCTGGCCTGTTCCTGGAAATTTGTATTCATGTAACTATTTTTATATGTGAATACGGTTGCGGATTTATTCAGGGAACATTTGAACAATTTTCCAAAGCCATTTGTGAAAATCTTAAGATTTTCTTGTCTTGAACACAAGAAAAATAAAGAGCAGAGACAATCACAGAGTTAGATATCTTTATACGCGTTACTTTATTGTGTTGATTTTCCCTTTTGAGAACATCACAGGCCAGACAGATACACCAGGATCTCTTGGCAGATGATGACAAGAACAAAGGGGAAGGGAAGGAAGAAATTGCCAGCATGGTACATAAACATCAGCCTATGCTACTCAAAAAGGGGAGAAAAAACAAGAAACAAAAACATGTCTTTTTCTGTGTCATAAGTATGCCCCTCTGGGATACCAAAATGTACAACCTTATGGGTAAGA
The DNA here is from genome assembly GCA_004023965.1 of Spilogale gracilis. Taxonomy (NCBI): domain Eukaryota; kingdom Metazoa; phylum Chordata; class Mammalia; order Carnivora; family Mephitidae; genus Spilogale; species Spilogale gracilis. The sequence goes on along the minus strand of PITA01002114.1, from coordinate 44,479 downwards.
AAGGTAGAGAGTGCCACGGGCTTCTCTGTATGTTTGACAGTAAAACCAAGTCACATTAATTTTAAATAAACCCTTGTTGGAATCTCCCTATAGAAAGACAGACACACACACACACACACACACACACACGCCCACACACACAAACTGGTATATGGATTTGCACTATTTTAAGCACTTTAAATGTACTAACTTATTTAATCCCCCCTGCAACTCTACAAGGTAGTAATTATCTCACCCCGTTTTATTGAGGAGGAACTTAAAGCACAATAAAGTTAATTTGCCCAAAGTTGCTACTAGTAAATGGCAGATGCAAGTTTCCGAATCAAGGCTATCTGATCTGGAATTTGCTTGCAGTCCCTTTACCCCTAACTGCACGTCTGTGTTTCCCCCTACCAGAGACAGACACAGAGCTCCGCACTCTTCTCCCACATGTCTACAGTGTCGAGCAAAACTCATCATAATAGTTTCTTTCCCTGTGATCTAGTGCCCCTGGTGCAAATAATCAGACAATATTTAAACTGCCAGGAGAATTCAGTAAAAAGGTGGGTGGGAAGATGCAGGCATAAATCAGGTAAAAACCTCAAGCTTATAGGAGCCACTTAAGTCTTTCTAAACCTGAAGATGTTAAGGCTAGCAAAAGGATTGAGACAGAAAAGATGGAGATCTTAAACATACCCCACAGAGAAACATACCCCACATATGTTAAGAAAAAGGGAAGCTGGCATGTACAAAAAATATATATGTAGTGAAAATTTTAACAGTCTGAGACTATTAAGTAGTTTTCCAAACTTAAACTTTATTACTGAAAAAAATGAAATTATATGATTTTTGCAGTCAGAAAGTAATATAAAAATCAAACATGCCTGAAAAGTGGTATTGTCTGTAAAATCTTCCAAGAATTCAATAGAAGAACTAAAACTGATAAAAACAGCTGGCATATTAAAAGTGTCAGAATTAATGAATTTTTCTAACTAGCATTATGAAGTCAGAAGAGTTGGTGAGGATGTTTACTGATTTCAAATCATCCATAAAAAAAAAGTCCTGAGAGATTAACAATCTTGATACTCAAGTACTTAGAGAAAAAGATAGAAATTTGGGGAAATATTAGATAATAAGAATGTAATTGCAGTTTGATTATTTTCTGGTTCTGTCTATGTGAAGATTATTTCCAGTGATGAATAAAAATCAATGTTAATACAAATAGCATTCTCAAGGTAAATTAGTCCCATTTCCACTACTAGAAGCATTGACAGCAATAATTATGTAGATAATTATAAGCACAGTGCCTCTCCCCCACAAAGAAATTGTATCAATACTTTGGGGCAACTGCTTGATTATATCATTATACAATTACCACTTAATCTGCAATTATAGGATAACTTGTAGTAGGAATGAAGTCTAGCATTGAATAAATATATAGTAGGGTAGAAAAAAATATCACCTATATTGCATACTAAGAAATTAGTGTGATCCCTAAATAAAGGTGGACATTGGACACGCTTTTGGGGGGATGGAGGGGAAGTGAGGAGCAGAGGGAGAAGGAGAGAAAGAATCTGAAGCAGGCTCCACACCTAGCAAGGAGGCAGATGTGGGCCTTGATCTCACAACCCATGACATCATGACCTGAGCCAAAACCAAGAGCTGGACGCTTAACTGACTGAGCCCACCCAGGTGCCCTGCACACTTTTAAGGTATAGTGAGGCTACTCACTAAATTCTGTGATGCCAATGAAATTAGAATTCTATAAGCCTAAAGCAAATATCTGCATTCCCAACTACCATTCATGCGCTTTTCAGCTAATTATGTAAAACTTCAAGCCTCATTTTAGTTATCTATGGAAAAGGATATAATACAGAAGAGACAATGCAGAAATAAAGTAAGATATCAAGGACTTCCTTCCTGGGGAACTTAGCACATAGCGCTACATAAATATTCTCTTCCTTCCATTCTGTCTGAAGTTCTCTCCACTAGAAAAATTGAAAAGTAATAAAAGTTATAGACTTCAAGGATCCTGTAATCCTGTTAGAATGATGAGACACGTATTCAGGGACAGTTAAAGAATATAAGCAATATTTGCGCAGAAGTGAAGAATGCAAATGCTAAGTGTTCAAAAGTGACAGAAATCAAGGAAAGCATCAATTCTGGTTACCTACAAGGTTTCAAGGAAGAGATATGACCTAAGGAGGATACTGATGCACAGGGAGTGTTAGATAAGTAGATGGGCAGAAGAATCCTTTTCTGCACCAACTGAAGCAGCGTGAGCTGGGATTGGCCCTATGACTTCATGGAACCGGAGATGAGCAGCGCAGCCTGACCCTGGTTTAGCTTGGGCAGCTTCAGTACCAGACCCCGTCTTGTTGTCAGTTTCTTTCCTTCTTTCTTTCACCTCATCTCAGTCAGCTTTCACATTTCCCTTCCCACCACATGTGCCCACTGGCGTCCTCCTACTCTCAAAACTGCTTCCTGCCCTGATAAAATGTATAGAAACAGAAACATCAAAATCAACTGCTCTCAGTCAGGACGCTGAGATGTATCACAAGCCCTGGGGGAATGGAGAGCATGTAGGGAGGCTCTGGAGTAGGTGATTCTGATAGCCTGTCTCTATCTGAGACTCTCTGGCCTACGTTAACACGACAGAAAGCAATGAGAGAAACACCAGCGTGACATCACAAGAAATCAGACATATGAAGAGACCTGAACAATACAGAACATAGAGAAGAGCTTATTTCAATGGTGTGTGGTCTTCACAAAAAACTAAAGAAAATCTCAGGCCAAAGACAGCTGTGTATGATATTAAATAATTCATAGATGAGCCCAGAATACTGACAATTTATTCAGGACTTTTTGGCACAATATGACCTCTGCATCGGAAATAACCAGGTTTTTTCCTTCCAAGTGAAAGGGAATGCATTCATTCTATTCACATCTTAATGCAGAATTATAAACAGCAAAAGACCTCGCCAAATTGTGACTTCATTTCCATAAAGATTAGTCTTATGTCTAATGTCAAAGTGCCTGTTGGTTCCGTGGTCGTAGCTGTGTGCCACCGCTACTCGCAGTGATCAGACAAGGGACGTGTTTACGAAACCAGTTTCCCTCATGTTGCGGGCGACTGTGGGGTAGTGTGCAAAGGTGAAGGGCAATGTCATATAGAGCTCTGGTTCACTGATATGCATACCAAGTGTACTGTTTCAATGCTAAAATGAATGCAAATTGCCCTAAGTGCTTTTTAGACTAAAAATAAATACTTAAAAATATGGTAATGGATGTGCTTCCCTTCCTCTCTAAACATGCTGCATTGACCCGGCATTAGTAGGGCACACACTTGAGGCCAGTCTGCCCAGCAGCACTGATGGATGGGCAGATTATATGTGAAAGATAGCACGCATATTTGATTGGCCAAGAAACGATGCAAAACAAATCAGCCTAAGCAGAAATGGAGCTTAGGCCGTCACTGGTACTTAGGGGTCACAGTGAGACTCCCCAGGAGGTTATGAAATGCATCACTAAGGGCAAAACAAGAGGGGTTATTGTGAGAGTTCAAGTGAATACATTGTTTACATCAAGGTTATTTTTCAGAATCTCCGAAGAATCCACGTTTGGACCCAAATAAAGAGCTAGACTCTGTATGCTAGAGTATAATAGCATCATTAAAATAATACTGTTACTCTTATCCATCTGATACCCATTCCCCCTGCCCAGCCCTAAAGCCAGAAGCAGTAGGATAGGGGTAAGAGAAAGGGCATTTTAATGCCTACAAGTGAGCTATAGTTATGGAGATTGTGCTCATAACAGAAAATTACAGAAAAACTAAGGCATCTTTCCAAAAGAGCATAGCAGTGAGGGAAGGAGATTTAACAGAGTATGTGTGAAGGCATTGGTTGGCCAAAAGTAAGCCATTTTCTTTTTGAATGCTATCGGCTTCAAGTCATCCCATTAAAAATGCAATCTATGCACACATATGTACACATATGCACTGTTTTCATTTAATACTATCATGAATATTTATCCTGGCATTAATATTCTACATCCTTTTTCTGGCTTTATAATATTCATTTTATAACTACATGGTAATTTATTTCACTGGTTGCTTATTATTAACTATTTAGATATTTTGCCTAAGTTTGCTCTTATAACCTGTGCTTAATAAATTAATAAATAACTTTATGTATAAAGCTTTTCCCATAACCATGATGAGTTCTTTTGGATATATTTCCAGAAGTGGAATTACTAGGTCAATGATTATACATATGTTTGAAGTTTTGAATATATTGCCAAATTTCAAAATGGTTAACTTATTGGTGGACACATCTTTTTTTAAAAACATGTTTTAGGGGCGCCTGAGTGGCTCAATTGGTTAAGCGACTGCCTTTGGCTCAGGTCATGATCCTGGAGACCCGGGATCAAGCCCCACATCAGGCTCCCGGCTTGGCCAGAAGCCTGCTTCTTCCTCTCTCACTCCCTCTGCTTGTTGTGTTCCCTCTCTCGCTCTTCTCTCTGTCAAATAAATAAATAAAATCTTTAAAAAACAAAAAGCAAAAAATGTGTTTTAAAGATTTTATTTTTTTTATTTTTAGGTACTTTTTTCTTTTAATAATTTATTTTATTTCTTCAGTGTTCCAAGATTCATTGTTTATGCGCCACACCCAGTGCTCCATGTGATAAACACATCTTTGATTAAAACCATATCAGTGACTCATCAGAATCTTTTAAAAATTATATGTATTTTATTTGCCAAACATGAAAGTTGAAAATAGAACATTCTAAATACCAAAAATTGTGTTGTACAGCATTTAGTTAATAGAAGATAGCATCATTAACATAATACTGTTACTCTTGTCCATCTGATACCCATTTCCCCTGCCAGGCCCTAAAGAAGCCAAAAGCAGCAGATAAAGGGTAAGAGGAGGGGCCTTTTAATGCCTGAAAATGAGCTATGGTTATGGAGATTGTGCTCAAAACAGAAAATTACAGAAAAGCCAATGCGAAGCCAACATGAAATTAAAACTTAAACTTTTAGTAAACAGTGAAACATTTCCAATCACCTTCACAATAAAAACCCACCACATATTTATTCAATTCCTGGGCTTTCAGGTAAAATTGTTTTAATTATACCCACACTAAGTATCTGTTTGAAATGTTCTCACTGAGAAACCTATAGAAAATGGTCTTTCTTCCATAAGCATGTGCTCTTTGGGTAGTAGTTGGACCTTGTGAATACTGGAGTTAAAAATCAGACCTACATCCAAATGATCAAAATTATGAGAATTCAGTACAATCCTCCCATGTTTTCTGGGGAAAGAAAAAAAAAAACTGACACCTGATGTGGTTAAACTGGCCAATTGCCAAATACATAAAGTGTTGTCCTGTCTTCTGAATTTAAAACAGAGTGGTTCAATAGTCATAATTACTAGTCTATGACTGATAATAATAAATCCTTCAAATTAATGTTTTTTATAAGGAGTATATAAAGCATTTGCACATATACCATCTAATTTGAATGTCATTATACTCTTAAAAGATAGATTTAGTTCTCCTCATCTTGTATTGGAGAAAACTAAACCTCAAAAAATTGGTTGACGTATGGCCCTGGTATAAACATAGCTAGCAGCCAAAACTGTATCTTAATTTTTTCTACCATGCCATTCTGCTTCTTGGTTTGTTTTGTTGTTCATTCTGTTCATTCATTCATTCATTTATTTAATAGATACTGAGCATCGATATGTGCTAGGAACTGTCCACATATTATGGAACCAGTCAAGTTAGACAAAACCCGTATCCTCTCACAGCTTGTGAGCATTGGAGTGATGGCAGGGGCAGGGGAAGGGTGGGAGGAAGGCAAGGACTCAAAATTAACTTGTAATATCTCAGGAAAAAGTATGTATTATGAAAATGAATCAGAGTTAGAGGAGAGAATGATGAGAGTTACTATTTATGATTATGCTCTCAAGGAAGTTCTCTCAGATGAGGTTAACTTTTTGAGCAGCGACCTGAACAAAATGAAAAATCAAAAATCAAGCTATGCAGATATCAGGGGTAAGAGATTCCACAAGGAACATAGAAATCTACTTGCTTTTCACCATTAGTTATTCTTACAGAACAACTGAGGGGACACTTCCCTTTTATTAGCTTGATAATTGACTCTAGAGGCAAAGAGAATACATTTTGCTTAAATAAAGGCTTGTGTGAGGAGGAGCAAGCAGCAAATAGCATATCCACCACATAGAAGCAAAAAAGTGAAAACTTCCAGGATTTCAACTCTGTCTGATATGGTGTTTCAAAATTAAGAGCTTTTTTCTCAAGACAGTGTTAGGGAATAAAGCTTTTTATTTCATTCTTTTATCTTGTGAATTAAACAGAATCAAATCAAATACATTTCATTCAAAATCTTGTAAGTACCTTTAAAAGAGATTAACTAAGAAATAAGGGGGAAATTTTTAAAAAATTGTATATGTTTTATTAATTTTTAATAACATGTTAAAAGGGGATTTTAACTATTTTCCCCCAAGGTCTGAAGTCTTTACCATCAAGCAATGAGGTGTAATATTACTCACCTGTATTGTATGAGATATTGGCGATCTTGATCATCTAACTATTTGGAGAAATCAAATAAATTAAAGAAGAATTCTAATAACTTAGGAAAAGTCTTATAGAAATAACTTGCAGATATTAAGCAAAAGAATAGTCAAGAGATGTCGATGATCTGAACTGTTGAAATCCACCCCCGTAATTATTGCTCTCATTTTTTGAGCTCTCTCTGTGTGACAGGTCACATGGTAAGCCCTTCTCATAAAAACCCTCTAAAGGTTTTATGAGGTAATGACTATTATAATTCTCATTGTATTGATGAGGTGGGGTTAAGTCCCCAAGGTCATGCAGCTAGTAAAATGGCAAGTGAGGATTTGAACTCACTGCAAGAGTTCAGGCTCTCACATTGGAAAGAGAGGTGAAAGCTCCACTAACTGTCCTCTAAAGTTTGAGCTGTAGACTAGAGCAGATTTCTGAAAGGCACAGCCTTATCCTTTCACCTGAGTGTAAGCTGTGTGACAATGGACTCTGTCCTTCACCCCACTTGTGATGCCTAGGACCCTCATAGTCGGCACTCATTGGATGAGAAAACTGAAGCTCCTCTAGGGAAGAGGAAGCCTACACACAGAATGAGGCTTCACATCACTTATGGAGTAAGCCACTACCCAGTGAAGAACTGGCATAAGGCGTGTGAGCTACCCTGAGGAGCTTGACCCAAACTCAGAGGCAGGGCACAGCGCCAGCAGGTAATATTGAGAACCAACTCAGAATAGGCCTGGAACAGCTTTGGCAACTCCTTGCTTCCCCATCAGGATGTGGCCCAACAGTGTCTCCTCCAGGCTCTGGAGAAGTGTTTGGACAAGTTTTTATCATCTATTCATTATTGTCTTTTCCCTGAAGAGAGAGATTTTTCAGACAAGTTAAAAACCTCACTCTGCAATAAAAACATATTTGGCTTTTCTGAACCATCTCTGTGAAGATGTTGCAGTGGAATCTTCCAGTCATTTGCCAGGCCAGTATCTGTCCATCAACCAAAAGTTGCAGTTATTACTTAATGCTCAAAGTGGGGTGTCAGTGTAGCCCTTGGCAAGCATAGAAGAAACTTAGTTTCTCCCATCCTGGTTTCCTGGTCTGATAATGTACGATTCTAAGAGAGAAACCCGAGGAAGAGAAGGTCTTGTGTATATGTCTGTGTGCTTGTGTCTGTGTATTTTTGTGTCTATACCCCAAACTTTTTCCTCTACTCCATGTTGTCTTTGGAGAATGACAGATTATTACAGAATTTGTACAGCCATATTACCAAGTATTAGAATAGTACCAGAAGAGTGTATGAGTGATGAATGATGATGAAGACTCTGGAGCGGCAACAGAGACTGAAGAAAATAAAAGGGGATGAGGGCTTTCTGGAGAAAACAAACTTCAAAGAGGGTCAGTAGAAAATAAATGTTCTGAGAAACAAACAAATGTAGTGAAAAGAAACCAAAGGCACATAACAACTAAATACAATGAATAAAATTTAAAATAAAAGAAGTCTTAAAATACATTGTGGGGGGGCGCCTAGGTGGCTCAGTTGTTAGGCGTCTGCTTTCGGCTCAGTTCATGATCCCAGAGTCCCAGGATCGAGTCCCGCATCAGGCTCCCTGCTCTGCGGGAAGACTGCTTCTCCCTCTCTCACTCCCCCTGCTTGTGTTCCCTCTCTAGCTGTGTTTCTCTCTGTCAAATAAATGAATAACATCTTTAAAATATATATATATTATATTTTATATTTATTTTATATATGTGCATATATTTTGGAGACAATTGGTGAACTTTGAATTTTTGGGAATCCCAGAACCCATATTGCCCACCCCATCCCAATTCCACTGGAATCATAGTTCATGAGAGTTCAGCACGCTAGTCAGGAGCTCTTACTTATTGGAGGTGGGAGAGGGGAGAGAGGACTGGAGATAAATCAAATTGAGAGTGGGGTATACTGGCTAGAATGAAGATTTAAATGACGATGTACAATAAAAATCACACAGCCCCAAAGAAACAAAACAATGATTCATTTCCTATCAGTGCGGTACAAAGAACCACAGTCCTTGAGCCAGCCTTGGGGTACATTGTTAGAGCTAGCGGAGTCTATAGGTAGTGATTATAACACAGTAGATTAAAAAAAAATTCATGGTTCACAGTGATAACAGAAGAATGGAAGGGGTGATTTTTTCTTTTTCTTTTTTTTTTTTAATGTTTTATTTATTTGCCAGAGTGAGAGAGCACGCAGGCAGAGGGAGAAGCAGACTCCTGCTGAGCAAGGAGCCTGATGCTGGACTCTATCCCAGGACCCTGGGATCATAACCTGAGCAGAAGGCAGATGCTTAAACCATCTGAGCCACATAGGCATCCAAGGGTGATTTTCTTCTTGGGGAAAAAAATAAGCATTGATCTAGAGATACTTCTTCCCACCCCACACTGCCATGACTCTGGCCAGGCCAGCCCTCCTTGGGCTTCTGCAAGTGACAAAGAAATTGAGAGCACAGTTGTGGTGAGAGGTATAAAGTGCGGGCAGGGAACCTGGTAAGACCTGAACTTCTTTCTCTGTTCCTCTTCCTTTGGTGCCTTTATTCCAAAAGTTACTAAATGTTGTAGGTGATTTGTAGGCTGTGGGAATAAGTGGGGGAAGGAGGGTTTTTGCCTTCTTTTCATTTTCAACGATGTGCCTATAAGGAGAAAGAAAGAGAGAGAAAGAGAAAGTGAGAGGAAGTCCACCCAGAAAACAAAATACTGTATGTAAATAGATAAAAACACTACAGTAAAGCTTATTGGGAAGACCCTCTTCCTGGGAAGTGGAAATGTAACACATTCCTCTACGTTTCCATGTAGGGTGCTAAATATCACGGTGTTAATGTTTCATACATAAACCTCCGCACAGTCAGAAAGAGGGAGGCTTCCTCTTGAGCCACTGGAAAAAACAGTAGCAAATATTTCATTTTCCACAGAGGCTGGTATTACAGGCAGATTTGGTCTGTGCCAGAAGAGTTCTCCCAAGAGTAGAAAGACAACCAAGGTATGTGCAAGAACATTGTTAAGACCTTAGGAGCCAGAGGTGGCCCCACATGTTTATGAGATATCATCAAATACTGTCTTATGTTTCTATTCGACTTCTAATTGGGCACCTTTACCATTTGCAAAACATGTGCTTGATGGATAGGCACCCATGCCTGCAGGGGCGCGCGCGCGCGTGCGCACGTGCGCACACACACACACACACACACACACACACACACACACACTTTTTTAAACCAGGGGAGTTTCTTATTTTTTCAAACAAATATACCTGTAACCCAGAAACAGCTGCTCCAATCTCTTTGCAAGAGACATGAGTTTGTTACAAACCTTTATGTTTCCTTCCCTGTGGCAATGAGAAACACCAGTGCAGACATCCCTGACTTCCTAGAGCTAGGTCCAACGCGGTGGGCTTTCCTTCAAGCTTCCTCTGCCTTAAATGATTTTCCAGTTCTGCACTGTGTTGATGTGAGAACATCTTCACCAAGATTTTCAAGACTCATCACATTCACACAAATCATTTGGGGTTAAATTATTTTCTAACAAAGACTGAGAGGTGCATATTTTAAAATTCTCCCTTCTAGAAAGTTCCTTATGTTGCTCTGCCATAAGAGAATACCCCACTGACCCTTTACCCCAAGAGTTTCCAGTCTCATACCATCTTGCTGACTTTTTTTTTTCACTCCCTCCCTTTTCTCTCTTACCACATCCCCCACAACACACCTCTTAAAACAAAAGAATAATAAACAAATGAAAAACTGTTCACATTTTCTCATGTAAAGCAGTTTATCTGTTTTTGTTATCTGGGCTCCTGCCATCCCTAACCTTCTGTCTCCATGGATTCTACCAAAGTGTTTGCCCAACATAGGCAGCTCCTTCCTATTCCCTTCCTAAGAGGAATCCTACCATCCACTGTTGAGTGTAGTTTTCATGGCAGCATGTGTACAAAGATAAACTGTGAAATATTCTCCTTGAGCGAGCAATGGAGGTCCCAAAGCATACCTGCGACCCCCAGTTCCAGCCCTAACACAGACCACCTCACCTCCAGCTGCTGAAACAACTCAGAAAACCTTAAAGTCTTGGGTAGGCCATCCTATTAGGACTCTGTCACCCAGCAGAGAGTGGGGTCCTTCAGGGAAGGAGGCACAGAAGTAAAGACTAGACAAGGACTTAAAGGACAATATGTTTCTCTAAAGTAAGAAAAGGGTGTGTTCCTGGGGGAAACTGAGGAAGCAGAAAAATTCAGGACCCCAGGGAAGAGTGAGACTGGAAGAGTGATGACACCTGCATTTGCCTGGAGGTGGTTCCATGCCAAATATTCCACAGCAAAAGTTAAATAAGGTCTTGATCCTCAGCCTACAGGCATTCCCGTTGTATAACCAAGCAGCACTGTCAAGAGTGAACACATAAAGCAAAGCAATTCAGACTGTAGTGTAAGAGGAACCTATGCATGGTAGAACAAACAGTTGGTGAAATACATAGAAGATATTTTTATAATATTTATTTCGTATTTTCTGTTTTCTGATAAAAATATGATATAAATGGGATAAAGAATATATTGAAAGAGGCCACATGGTGTTAATTTCATTGGAAGACTTTGGGGAGTTTTGTTTCTGTCTTTGTGCTTGCATTCTTCTTCTAGCATTTATCATAATCTAAGATACCATAAATCTCCTTAATGGTCTCTTCTTTCTCAGAGTCTCATTCGTATCTGGTCTGCAGACTGCATTACCATACTCGCACAGACTATTAAAATCTTTATTTATTTCATCTGGAAGCAGCCTAAAATAGAGGAGACAAACTAGTGTCTTGGCAAGGAGTATGGACTTTGGAACAAGATAGCCCTGGTTTGATTTCCAGCCCTACCACTTACAAAACGTGTTACCTCAGGCGATTTATGAACTCTCCTGTGCCTTAGTTTTCTCATTTGTAACATGAAGGGATTCCTACATTAAAGCAGTATGTTGGTAGTTAAATGGGTTCGTATTTATGAAGTGCTGAGATCGGTTTGGGGCCACCATAAATGGTACATCAGTGTTTCTACGGTATGTCAGCTGTGAAACAGGACTTGTTTTTGTGGAGCTGACATTTTAATGATTTCCCAAGGTCTGCAAATAACTAACTACAGAGGAGTCCCTTTTCCTAAGATAAATGATACCAGGAAAATACTCTTAATATAAGGAACAAAAATTCAGAGTAAGTACAGTTTTTGTTTGTTTTGTTTGTTTTAAGTTTGGGCCTGGATTTAATCTTTAAAAAATGAAACTCAAAACATGAAATTCTGTTTATTTTATCTTATGTTTAACAAAATGTAGGTTATAATTGCAACAAAGAATAAATCATGTGTTGGATTTTGTATGTAACTTTTTCTACAAAAGGTGCAGTATGATAACTTTACTTCCTATTTAAATTTTTATGACACTACCACACAGGGGGCCTCCTTTGTAAAAATGTTAGCCGGCTTCATAAATTTTCCTAATGACTGCAAATTATTCCCCTTTAGTGGTCTTGTCAGCATCCTTGTCAGTTTTCTCTCAGTCTTTTATCCTTTCCAGAGTTTGTGAGTGTTTGTGAGTAATTTTAACATTTATCTGGACTCTGTGCCTTTCAACCCTAAGCACCCAACAGGCACACAAGCCCCAGGGAATGGTAGGAGAAAAGGAACAAAGGCTGCTAATAACCTCTGGGCCACCATTTGAAGGGAGAGAGAAGCAGAGTTTCAAGAGGCATTTATATACCAAAATCTAACCTGGCACTTGACATACCTTATTTCACTTACTCTTAACAAGCCCTTAAGTTATGGAGTCTTGATTGCATTTTTATAGGTGAATAAACTGTGGTTTAGTTTGGAATTAGGAATTTACGTCCTGCTCCTCTTGTCACCCATCCATACTATTTCCACCACGTCTATACTAAGCAGTGAAGAAGGGATGGGCAAAATGGAAACTTTGATGTGACAATGATGGTGGGAAAGAGAGAGGCTAAAAAATACATGAATCTTCCTAGTCATCAGGTCCTTTTATTGTTATTATTGTTTTATTTTCATTGTTTCAGTCGATTTCTGGTTTTTGTTATTTTGTTTTTCTTTCTTTTTTTTTTTTTTCACAAGCCACTCAGGTTACTCTGAATCAGGTAATCTGAGTCAACTTCCTCCATGGGATTTTTCAAGAAACTACACTCCATCCACATGCTGAGGGCATGGCTGCTTGCCAATCCCAGGCTTACACTATTGTCAGAGTCATCCAATTTCTCAAGAAGCAGAACACCCTGACCTGGGATCCCAGGGTGAAAATTTTGGAATTTTGGAAAGAAGTCAAAATAATACATTATATTTAAATTCATGAATGGACCTGGCATGACAATGAACAATGGAGACAGAATGATTATAAAATGGGATTTCTTCATTTGTGGTGCTTGTGTTTAAGTAGGAAAACCACATCCCAAATAAATATAGGAATTAAATGATAGTGGCAAGGAGTCAGGAGGGGCAGTTGGCCATCCTAATGCAAGAGAACTTGAGCAGGTAGAATATGTTTCCCCTAACTCTAGTTTTCCATTTCAGAAACATCCTCCGTAAGGATTCATACATTATAGGAACTGCTTGAAAAGGCCCCATCTATTTGGTCTTCAAGTCAAATGAAGTATTAGGTCAAAGAAAATCGAGTCAGCTACACTCAGGATTGAGTTGATTTCCATTCAATGTCATATAACTTTTTGAGTGCTCACTGTATGAATAATCTCAAATATGAAACTGAGGTTATGTTAGTCAAATCCATAATCCTTGACTCTCAAGCATGCATTAAAATAGTATGTCAAAATAGATTAACGTAATATGGGAAAAGTAATAATAATTTATTGCATCAAATTTCCAAGAAGGCAGAGGGAGAGGCTTTCTGCTTGTGGCCATAAAGAAGAGAGCCAAGTAAATTATAACTCCTCAAGAATTTATTTCTTAGGAAATGGAGACAGAACACCAAGCACACATTAGTCTTTGTTTTCATTAAGAAAAGCAAAGCAAGGGCGCTTGGGTGGCTCAGTGGGTTAAAGCCTCTGTCTTCAGCTCAGGCCATGGTCTCAGGGTCCTGGGATCGAGGCCCACATCTGGCTCTCTGCTCAGCAGGGAACCTGCTTCCTCCTCTCTCTGCCTGCCTCTCTGCCTACTTGTAGTCTCTCTCTCTGTCAAATAAAATCTTTTAAAAAAAGAAAGAAAGAAAGAAAGAAAGAAAGAAAGAAAGAAAGAAAGAAAGAAAGAGAAAGGAAGGAAGGAAGGAAGGAAGGAAGGAAGGAAGGAAGGAAGGAAGGAAGGAAGGAAGGAAGGAGGAAGGAAGGAAGGAAGGAAGGAAGGAAGGAAGGAAGGAAGGAAGGGAGGAGAAAAGCGGAGCAAGGTATCCTACAGTGCTCATGGGAAGATATGTGTTAGCTCTGGACACCCAGGGAAAGTTCCTAGCATCAGTAGTGTCTGTTGAAAGTAGAAACTGAATTCCTTATTTGTCCAAGATAGTGTTTCATTTGAACTGAAAAAGAGAGGCTGAAGCGTTGCCTACGAGCCCCCCCCCCCCACGATGAGTACCACCAGTGCTTGTCCTAAGCTCACCCTCTATGCTTGTGGCCTTGTTTACCTAGGTTCAGCACCCCCAGCCTCAACCTCAGTATTCCTCAACTGCACCAATTCATGCTTCTGCCTCAGCTCTTCTTCACTTGCTGGTCCTCCTGCCAGGAATTAGCTTCCCCAAACTATCTGCCTGGCTTATTTTTCAATTTGTCAGATCTTTGTGCAAAAGTCACCTTCTCAGGGAGGCCCTCCTGGTCTCATTATATAAATTGCAATCCCTTTCCCAAGCTTTCCCAGTGTTATTCTTCTCCTTAGCACCTGATCAATATCTAACATGCTATTTACCTTGTTTATAATCCATCTCCCTGTTAAAAAGAGAATCAACAAAGGCAGGGGATTTGCCTGTTTTGTTCACTGTTGTATCCTCGGGAGCCAGAACAGAGTTTGGCACATAGGATACGCTCATTAAATATTTGTTGAGCAAATGAATACGTACCATAGCCAGCTCCAGCTGGGGAAAGGCTACAGTGAAAGCACTACCAGCTTAGTGTGAAACCATCTGAAAATAATGGTTTCAATAACTCTGAACACCTCCTTGATAAAGAACTACTGGCCTCCTCTCCAATCTTCAAACATACCAGCCAATAAGCCTTTTTTTGCCCAGTCTGGAATATGAATATTGCTATGTGCAATTTACACCAAATAAACAACCCATTGTTGTGAAGAATATTTGTGTGAGAACATGAGTATTTGTCCAACCAGTTCAAAATAAAACTACACTCTACAGCCCTTGAATTATGACTGGCATAAAATATAAACCACCCAACTAGAGCAACTCTCATAAGATCCCAATGAACTTCACACCCTGGGGTTGGTATTCTTTATTAGCAATTCTGGGCAGAAAAAGCATGTTTGCATTGAAGCATTAAATTGGTCATAAAGCAAAGGTTGTTATGGCACCTCTCAGTGAAATAAGACGATGCAATTATTGTGAGCACAGTCTTTCATCAGGAATGACAGCCATTCCTATCAACATTTGATTTATGCTGCTAAGAACAAACACATAAATGGAAAACATAAATATATATGACTTTAGAATTGACTCATATATCTAATAAAAAGGTGATATATTTAAATATTTAATGTCCATTTGGGGTTTGGCTTCCCTAATAGCTAGTTTAAGAATCACGGCGTGAGTTTACAAGGACCATGCACTGAAGTACGAATGCAATGGTGATATTTCCAGCTATCAGTGATCTTTCCTCTGGGTTAATGTAAGTAGGACAGAATACAGTCTATCCACTAGGTATTCCCCAAAATAACTGCTCCATTTATTGACTTCTAAAGCCACTTATTGGGTATAAATTCCATTAACTGAGACATAACCTTTCTTCCCCAATTAAGCATCAAGTTTCTTTTTTTTTTTTTTTAAGATTTTTTATTTATTTTTTTGACAGAGAAAGAGAGAGATCACAAGTAGGCAGAGAGGCAGGCAGAGAGACAGGAGGAAGCAGGCTCCCTGCTGAGCAAAGAGCCCAATTCGGCCTCGATCTCAGGACCCTGAGATCATGATCTGAGCCAAAGGCAGAGGCTTTAACCCTCTAAGCCACCCAGGCACCCAAGCATCAAGTTTCTAAGCAAATATCCTGAGAAGGGGAATGTGCAAATTCACCAAAATAATGCCTGGTAGTAAATCTTTTCCTTAGAAAATCTTTTGATAGTACAGAGAGGATAAGGAGCTCTTCATTCTCTCCTACTTTTAACGTCTTGGTGGTAGTGATAGGAAAATATAAATACAGGTTGTTCTGTTGCCAAAGGAAGATGGAGAATAAAATCAACCACTGTGAACCTTTCAGATATATGATCCTGGCTATGGGTGGAAATGAATTGATTAAAGATAAGAGACAAGGGAGAAGTCAAACAGCATAACAAATGGAAGTAAAAATACAAAGTTATATAATACTTGTAAAGTATAAATACAAATTTTAGGAAATGTTATTAAATATTAAAGAGTCATCTTGGGAAGCCAAAGATAAACTTCATTCATTTGTTATTTCTAATGTATAAGATCATTCCTTTGTCTAAGTGCCTTAAAATTTTTTAGTTCCTGTATAACCAGTGGATTGTATCTGAAGGGCTAAATTGTCCGTTTTGGACATGTTTTCAGCTATGCTAGCCCTGAAGATTCTGTTTCCTGGAAAGATGTCCAAAGCAGACGGCCACATATAGCCAGCCTCTCCCGTGCTGTCCAGACCACCGCTCCCTTGCAGTGCAGTCAGCTGACTTCTAGCTCTAAAAAAATAAATAATAAAATAGAATAAAAAATATGGCCACATATGAGAAACACCATGTTCTTTGAAACACCTATCACCAGAGTCAAGAACTGAGTTGGCTAAGCTTCTAAAATGAGAGGAACCTCACATTTTCTCTTACGGTCTTTCTGTCTGTTCCTATCTGAGACCATTAGCTGTGACTATCTCTGAATCACTTCCCTGCCCCCGGGTGGCTGTGTAGGAAGAACAATCAGAGCCGGGTCTCAGCCCCACCTGTGTGTAATGCAACACCCAAACAAGGTATTTGTTCTTCCCTAGGCTCAGTCTCTCATCCATAAAATAAAAGTTTGGCTTCCACAGCCTAACAGAGAGAAAAATCACCCATTGTTCTATAGTCACTGCTTGTCTGGAATAGGAAACTGTTAGATTTACAGAAATGGGTCCGGGATTTTAGAAAATTATTTTCCAGAAACTGGTCTCATTTTAAATCTTCCTGAGGCACTCTATCAAGTAAAGCAATGGGAGAACTACATGAAAATAAAAACAAGCATGTCCCCATTAATATGTTTCACATGATGTATTCAGAGAATTGCAGAGTACACTTTTAAGGAGTGATACCGTGTTACTACCTAATCAGACACTGTGACAAAATCAAGAAAGTCACTGAGATGAGGTAATTTCTGGCAAACAAAACAAATGAAAGTTGTTAACTTTAAATCAGTGCCCACAAAGTTCACAGGCCATTTAATGGTTTTCAACTGGGCATTGAAGACTGAGAATGTTAGTATGGCGCATTTAGGAGTCCTTGGTGCCCTCCCTTGACTTTCTTCATCTCAACCTTCTCTGGTAAAACACAGAAACTAGACTAGTAGAGCTGGTGGGAGCCTGCAGAGGTCACCAGGTGCTGAGGGTAGTCAACCATAACCTCTGCAGTGAGCAGACATGAGAATTGTTGTGTGTGAGAGAGAGGAGCAGGATGGGAGCACTGTTCCTTTGAGCCACTCAGGAGGTGGAAGCCTGAAGGTCCCAACAAACAGAAGCTCTCCATCTACCTGCAGCTGCTTGTGGATTGCTCTGGGAAGCTAAGCCCAGGGGAGCTGAATGACACCTGCACTGATTAGTGGAATTGCTCTCAGGATCAGGTTTGTGGAAAAGGCTGAAGGTCGTGTAACGTCCACACTTACTCCTCACATGGATGTCTTTTTCTTGGCTCTAGAGAGCCTACCAGCCTAAGGTGTTTTCAAAAAACCACAGACAGGTAAATAAAAATTAAAACTCACTGAAGGAAACAAATGATGTAGGAAGACTGCTACTGTTTGGATGTTTGTCCCCCTAAATTCATATGTTGAATACTAACCCCTAAAGGTGACAGCAGTAGGAGTTGGGCCCTTTGGGAAGTGTTTAGGTCATGAATGGGATTAGTGTTCCTATAAAAAAGACACCACAGAGATCCCTTGCCTCCTTCTACCATGTTAGGACACAATCAGAAGGCTCTGGGTAAGAACCTGGAAGAGGACTCTCACCAGAATATTACCACCTGGCACCTTGATCACAAACTTCCAGCCTCCAGAACTGTGAGAAATAAGTTTCTGTTATTTATAACTGTTTATACCCTCTCTGTGATATTTTGTTATAGCAGCCTCAACAGGCTAAGACAAGGACCAAGCTAAACATCTAGAGGAGGTGAATCCCACTGAAGAATTGGTAGAAAAGACATATGAGAGTTTTTATTAAAAATCAGAATTAAAAAAAAAACTCAAAGGAGTTATTTACAATGCAAAAAAAGATTTTCTAAAAATTAAAACTTTTTTCTTTTTTAAGATTTTTATTTATTTGACAGAGAGAAACACAGCCAGAGAGGGAACACAAGCAGGGGGAGTGAGAGAGGGAGAAGCAGGCTTCCCGCTGAGCAGGGAGCCTGATGTAGGACTCAATCCTGGGTCTCCGGGATCATGACCTGAGCCGAAGGCAGTCGCTTAACCAACTGAGCCACCCAGGCACCCCTAAAGATTTTCTTTATAAGCAAATAGATCATTAAGCAAGAGGAAATTTGCACAAATTTTTATTCTATAAAATAAAGTGGAAAAAATCTCCCAATATATAAAAAACACAAAGGTATGAAAATTATGAAGGAAAATACACGATAAGGGAAGGGCAGGTAAAATTATAATGGAAGATTCAGAAAGAGAAAAGAGAATAGATGGGAAGTAATAATTACATTTCAAAAAATAAATAAGCAGTCTGGAGCCAGGGGCAGGGGGTTTGGCAGGGGGAGACTTAGTGACTGAGGTTGTCCCCTCTCCATCATGAGGAGGTATTGCAGTGTGGAGGTTCTGCTCCCAGCTAGGATGGAGTAAGCAATGTCTACCCTTTTCTTCCCACTGAACAATGAAAAACCTTAAACAGGATGCACAAGACAACTATCTGGAACTCTGAAAATAAAAAAATCTAAGAATCAGAAAATCTGAAAAGTAAATAAGAATGAGTAGATTAGGGAGACAAATCAAAATACTAAGAATACCAATATGGCAGATAAGTATCTGGACTTTTTTTTCCTCTCCTATGTCTGTAGGCCTAGACTCTAGAGCACCCAGAATTCTGGAACAGAGAAAAGGCACACAGAAAAAACTCTGAGAGAAATTATTTTTCCAGCCTAAGGACTATTAAGTAGGTTGAGGGACGTCACTGCAGGACAGAAGCTCTGGGAGAAATCCATGGGTTGCCCCTACACTTTTCTTATCCAATCTCTGCTTCAGGCAAGTCTCAGTCATGAAGCTACATGCAGTAGCTGGTGCACACAAATACCTAAATACCTGAGAGAAAAATCTCAGAGCTGAGATAAGGAGCCCCTGTTGCTCAGAGGGTATACAGGGAAAATCATTATTGTCCTTCTTCCCTTTGCTCTTGCAGCTTGACCTCAAGGCAGAGCCAGTCAGAGGAGTAGCAAGACAGCTTCTGTGTCACTAACAGCCCAGATTTTTGGCCAGAGAACTAGGACAGGGCCCTACTGAGAATTAAGGTGTCAGGGGTAATCATGATGAGAAGAGAACCAGAGAAGGAAAACCCCTAAATATATGATAAGCCCTGGGCTCATCCCAGAGCTGACATGTGTGGAACTGACCCATTTCCCCACTAAAACTGATAAAGACCAGATAGTTTTACAGTTGAATTCTAATTTTTTAAAGAGCTGATAAGAAAGAGAAAAAGAAAATAAATCAATTACAATGGAAAAGAAAGAGGATGTGCCTTAGTAGAAAATCAAGAAATTTGACAAATTATTAGAATTCATGAAAGTTCATCAAAGATTTTGAACATAAAATCAATTTTAAAATATCAATTGCAGTCCTATGCAGTAAAAGACTTGGAAAACGTAATTTCTAAAAAACCTAGCATTTGTAACAAATAGCCATATATATTATTCATCTAGTCACTCGCTATGCACAGAATGGAATTAAAAAAAGATCTGTTAGATATTTACAAAGAGTTTTTTAACTTATTGAAAGATGATATAAAAGACCTTTATAATCTGAAGGGCATACAGTGTTCTTATATGGGAAGATTCATTATCATTACTTCTCCCCCAGTTGTTTATATGTTCAATTCAGATGAATTCTAATCAAATTTTCACTGGGTTTTCTCATGGAATTTAGCAAGCTGATTCTAAAATATTCACAGAACAGCAAAGAGCCAAGAATAGACCATGCAGATTTAAAGAATAGTGAGATAAAATATTGCCTATCAGCAATCAAAATTTATTATAAAGGAAGAGTGATTTTGGAAGAGTGGTATAAGTACAGAGATAAAGAAATTAATAAAACTAACAAAATGTATATATGTAGAAACTTGATGTGTTTAAATATTTCAAAGAACTAAAAATCAATGGCAGAAAAATGTCAATGATGCTAAAAAAAGATTATCGAAACATAATAATTTTCATTTCCTCACATGCCAAATGGATTAATAATTTGTGAAAAGCAACATTTAAAAATTTTTAAAGAACATAAAGATTACTTTGTTAATTCATAGTTTGAAACAAAACAGGAAAATCATTGGCAACAAAGAAAGGAGTACTACATTAACTACATTAAAGCTAAAACTTCTGCAAATCAAAAGCCACTATAAATAAAATGAAAAGACAAATTACTAACTACTGGAAGCTATTTGCACTACACAATCAGAAACAAAACAAATATTATCTAGACAAAAAAATGACTTCTTCAAATTAACAAGGAAAAGGGGACACTACAACAGAAAAAGTAGATATGAATGGGAAAGTCAGAGAAGGGAAAATCTAAATGCAACCACCCAGTCAGGGAGATGCAAATTAAAAACAAGACAGACGGGATATGACTTCTGACTGGTAAAATGAAGAGGGCTGAACATACCAGATGTGGACCAACGGGGACCCTCATATACCAATATACTACTGATGGGAACGTTACATTAAAAATATACATTCCCCAGGTACCTGGGTGGCTCAGTCAGTTAAGAGTTCTACTCTTGGCTTTGGTTTAGGTCTCAGTCTCAGGGTCCCAGGCTCAAGACCACATCAGGCTCCATGCTCAGTGAGGAGTCTGCTTGAGATTCCCTCTCTCCCTCTGCTCCTCCCCCTGCTCAGCTCTCTCTTTCTGTCTCTATCACTCTAAAATAGATAAATAAATGTTAGTAGATATATTTTTAGCATCAATTTTGATAGCAATTTGGCCATTTCTAGTCAAGTAGAGGAAGTATATCCTATAGTGCATCAATTCAACTCCTAGTAATATATCCTAACGAAATGTTTACGCTAATGTGAAACAAACAAAAAACGCCTGAGCAATAATGCACTTTGCTGCATTGTTGGTAATGGTGCAAAACAGGACACCCCATAAATATCCATCAAGAGTACACTAGAAACCCGAGGAATAATGCCATCAATATGGCAAAATAAGTTTTCTACCATCTTTCTCCCAAAGAACACAAGAGGGGCTTTCTGCAACTCCAAGAGTCCAGTGGAAGTAGCCCTAGCATATTGTTGAAGAAAATAAAAAAAGAAAAAAGTCTGTGATTGGACACATTGAAGAGGGAAAGACTCACGGTTTCGCTTTATCCACTTGAGTGTTCCTGGCATGCCACACAGAGCTGTATTTTTTTTAGACACCGCCAAAAGAGCCCTTTTCTCTCTTGCTCACCGGAATGCCACAATGCTAAGTCATGAACTGTATGACGGGGAGACGGTAAGTAAGCAGCTGGTAGAAGAGCAGTCAGGACTTGGAATAGTGCTAACAAAGAGATGCAGATGCTATGAACCACTTTGCAGACTCCAAGAGCCCTTGGGAAACCAACCTACTGATCATCCCAAGACTGGCCTACCGGCTTGCCCGCACATTCGCCTGCCCTATGTTGGGCTCCCCAAGGGCACCAAGAGCCAGCCTTTGCACATAGCTAGCAAGCACTGGCAGAAAGCAGGAACAACTCAGCAGAATAGGGAGGGAGCACACAAGTCTTCATATATATAACAGAACCTGAGGGAAAGCGAACTGGGAAGCTGTCAGCACTGAGCACGGCCTGGCAGGCAGACAATTTTAAGAATTCCCGCCTCAAGAGTGAATAAAAAGTGTGGAGCAGGCATATCCATAAGAATAGATGGGCGAAGCTCCAGGATCCCTAACAAGGCTGGAAATGTACATTTTCTTTCTGATAGATATGGCCAAGCAGCTAAGAGCTGGTTAGTAAAAGGCTGTTGGAAATTGTTGGGTGGGAATTTTATAGACATCAGTGGGAACAGAGAGCCGAATGGGATCCCTTTCATCCCACCCTCTTTTCTTTTTGGCGTAGAACATCAGGATGGCATAGACAAGAGCAAGGCCACGAATCATGCTGTTCACAAGAAAGACTTGAAATCTGCATGGCTAGGGATGAGACGGAAGCCAGGAAAAAAAGACAGGGAACAGGTTTTTCTTCTCAGAGCTTTCAGAAGGAACCAACACTGCTGACACATGAATTTCACACTCCCAGCCTCCTGAACTGTGAGAGAAGACATTTCTGTGGCTTGGAGGCACCTTGTTTATGGCGCTTGGTTATTGGCAGCCTTGGGAAACTAGTAAAATGGTTAAACTTTGATTCCTGATTAATGCCATTAGGAATTATGGATTTTCTTGCTTGTATTCAAGAAGAAGTTCTTCCTAGGAACCAAGATTCTTGGTGATGTGATTTGAAAGTTCTTTTTAGAAACTCTACTTAAGACATGCCTTTGTAAACTTTCATTTTAAGGTTTATATAAAAAGGAGAAAGATCTTCAAGAAAATCGTTACCATAACACTGACTCTATTGTTTAGCATTGCAGAATGTTATTAAAAATTATCTAAAAGATGATTTTATGGTTAGCTCAACTAGATGCAATTACTTAATGTGTGCCCCTCTGTGCCAGGCACTGTGTTTAGGATATAATGATAAACAAGACCCAGACCCTGTCTTTAAGGAATTTACAGTCCACGGGAAAACACGGCTGGTGCTAGGCTCCTGATAAAGATAGAAGTGTGAGAACAGTCATGGTGGAGGGTGGATGTCGAGTTTTTAGGAAAGCCTCTCCTGAAAAATATAACAGCTAGCCTGAAACTTAAAAATGAAGAGGATATAAGCAAGTGAATGGAGACATATTGAGGTCAAGTGTATTGGAGGGCAGGGGTCAGCATGTGCAACTGCTAGAAATTGCAGAACAGAGCCTAACTCACTTGAAAGAATGCCCTTCCCATAGGGGCATTTGGGTGACTCAGTCGTTAAACATCTGCCTTTGATTCAGGTCATGATCCTGGGATCCCCAGATCGATCCCCAGATCGAGCCCCAGAAAGAGCCCTGCATCGAGCCCCACATGGGGGCAGGTGGTGGGATTGGCTTCTGGGGGAAGCCTGCTTCTCCCTCTCTCACTCCCCCTGCTTGTGTTCCCTCTCTAGCTGTGTTTCTTTCTGTCAAATAAATAAAATCTTAAAAAAAAAAATGGAATGCCTTTCCCATGGGGTGGGAAGGCAGAGTCCTAGAAGAAATGGTGAATTAGGGGTAGAAAGTAAGCAGGACTTCGTAAAGTGTTAAAAGATTTTAAACTTCCTCCTGAGAGCAGCATGAAACTTCAAAGGCTCCTAAGCATGGGAGTGGCCTAGTCCTATTTTTCTTTTAGAAAATGACCCTATTGACAATGTTGGGAGGGATTGGAGGGACTGGAGCTAGGCTTGGAATAGAATTGTTTGGAGGGCTGATTGACTGTGAGAGGAGGGAAATGAAGGGGGTGAAGGTAAGGTTTCCTGTTTCGGCCTCAGAGTGGAGAGTGCCACTGGTCACTAAGATGGGAAATAGAAAAGACGGTTTGGAAAAGAGATAAGAGAGTGCATTTAGAGTGTGTTGAATTTCATTCACCTCTGAGACATTTAAATGGAACTGCCTAAAGCCCCAAAGGTAAACGGAAATTCAGATTCAGATTTAGAAATCAGGCGCTGATAGTAAATGATACTTCCCAGAAAAAAAGATGTATGAAGTGGCAGGATCAGAAAGGGTAGGAAATAACCTTAAAGAGCAACCTGGCAGGGAAGGAGACTTATAAGACCCAAAGAAGAGAGTTCCAAGGACGTCAGAGGAGAGCCAAGAGTATGAAGCACCATGGAGACATGAAACAAAGTATTTCAGGAAGAAGAAAATAGTCCACGGTACAGAATGTTTCCAAGAGGTCACATTAAATAATGATTGAATTGTGCCTATTGGATTTAGCAAGAGGACATGGGCAGGCCACCCTGGAAGAGAAGGTGTCATAGAGTGAATGGGAATAGGAATCCACTTTCTATGGGATGGTGTCAGAGGGAGGGGGTTCTAAGTAGCAGGTTCACTTTTAACCAGGAGAAAAAATGGGTAGGTGCTGATTGCAAGGGGCTAGGTGCTGACTGCAAGTGTGTGTAGATCCCATAGATGGCTGCCTTTCTATATGAGGAAACCAAGTCACAGAGAGGTGAGAGGAAGTTTTCAAAGAGGCCCATCAATTATTATGTTGCATTGAAATATTAGTGATCCTTTCTTATGCTTAAAATATTATTTGGACCAGTGAGCCAGTCAAGATTATTTATTAAGTACAAGAATACAAGAAATAGGGGCACCTGGGTGGTTGAGTTGGTTAAGCGACTGCCTTCGGCTCAGGTCATGATCCCGGAGACCCGGTTCAAGTCCCACATCCGGCTCCCTTCTTGGCAGGAAGCCTGCTTCTCCCTCTCTCACAGCCCCTGCTTGTGTTCCCTCTCTGGCTGTGTTTCTCTCTGTCAAATAAATAAAATCTTAAAAAAAAGAATACAAGAAATACTCTTATACAGAGGTTTGATTCTAAGGACAGAAGGCAAAATGATGAATATCCAAAGGGGGCAGCAACAGGTCTACTAATTTTGTATAGGGAAGATTACCAGATTCTGAACAGTGCAGAAAACAAAAAGAATAAAGACTCTTAGGTTTCAATAATGTCGGATGTGAGTGTGCTAGAAACAGTCTATAAGAATTTAATAGTTGTGAAAACTCAGAGGTGCTTCCTGCCTTCCTAGGCTTTTGTGGGGCAATATCCCAAAGTGCCAGCAGGTGGTGATAATACTACAAATGAAGGTGCAATCAGACTACTAGCTGGTCTTCATCATTGACTAAGCAAGTGACATGTCAAAAGATTAGCCATATGGTGCCCTGTGACTGTACCAACAGGTGCGCTCCAGAGAAAAGGTGACCTTCCTCATTTTCCCAACAGAAAAGAGGTTTCCTTATCATTTTTTTTAACACGAGATAACACTGATTGTGTTGAACTGAATAATTAGAAATATATTTTGGCTTTTTCTCCTCAGCCCAATTTTTGAAACATGGTTATTCTGTTTTTATAATTAATCATAAATTAAAAGAAGGTGGAAATGCGGTGAGGCACCCCTTTCCCCAATACACTCTATATCTCGAGAGATTAATGAAAAATTAGAATACGTTTTAAGGTAAATACTGGTCATGTTGGTGTTTCTAACTTGCGCTATTAAGATATGTGTGCAGATATATGGCCTCTGTTGCATACATTTATGAGATACTTCACTCGTATTTGACAAAAGCTTTCTTGATTACACTTACTGGAACACTGAAGACACACTCAAAGCAGTTTGGTTTTGTGTTGGATTTTTGCATAAAATTTAGCTGGAGTTTTAAAAAAAATGTTTTCTTTGATTTTTGAAAAAAACAATGGAAATGAACTTCTTTGGGCATAGGTTTCCTCCCAATCTCGATCGATATTGGCTCATCGATAGTGTTGCTATCTTCTAGGAATGCCTGGGCCCCTCACCTGGGCCTCTGCCTACTTAAGGCAAGGGACTTGCAGACTTCTTTCACCGGAGCCCGCAATAGTGGTTGAATCAGCTTCTGTGGTTCTATGATTGCAAGGTGCGCTTCAACAACCTCCAAAGAACTTGGGAAAAAGATTTATTCCGCACAGGTACTGAGGGTTAAAAAACATGCCCAAGGGCCACACAGTATGAGGGAGGGTGAACGGGGCTCTTCCTTTATTAGAGTATACGGATCGGATGCCTAGGGGGTTTAAAGTGAATTTAAAAACTTAAGAGCTGAGATTGGAGTGTGGGAAAGGACAAGCAAGATGGGGGTCACTAACGTGGCCAGTTTCCTAGGTTACCCAGGATTTACTAAAGGGGGAACTCTCTTGGTTGGGGCTGTCCAGTGTCTTATCTAATTGTTTTATTAGTAGTTGTGTACTACTGTTGACAATATGTTGATTAGAGATGGATGTTTTTGAAATGGATGCCTTGACAGTCAAAAGCTAAATGTCAGGTATGTACATGATAGGGTATTTGCTTAAGAGGGATTTGTGAACATTTGTTTCATTCCGCTGTTTGTGGCTTTGCCTAAATAGTTCTTACACAATTTAGTGTGAGGCATTGCTGCAGTTGGCCTTATACAAATGTGGAAAGCTGAGGTTTATAAATATAGTTTTACTGGTATGTTGCTTGGTTGGACTAGTGGGTGTTTGTAGGTTGATTTTTGCAGAAATCTGTCTGTGGGTTTACAGGGATACGTGAACTGAGCCAATTTTGTGTAACATTTTCAGAGAATTTCTGGAGCTACTGTAATTGAATGATAAAAAGGGTCTGGTAAATGATTGCCTGAAAGGATGTTATGTGTGAAAAAGCAACTTACCAGCAGAAATATTCCAAAAACAAAAAAACTAAGGATTTTTTTTTTCTTTTTGGTGAAAATAAAAATGCACATGTAGACTATTAAGATTTCTTTTGTGGATTAATTATCTAGAATGGAGTGTCCATTTTACAGGAAATAAAGCTGGGGTGTCAAGGGAGAAAATGTGTGCTCTGGAAACTTCTTTAAAATGGGAGCCTCAACTCCTATCTGGGCCAGCTGTTAAGTTTTGCTTGATCAGACACGGCAATTATGTGGAATTGGGGTAATGAGGCTACCACCAGCCAGCTGGTGGACATTTTATTACATCTAGTTTTTTAAAGAAAGCAAGACAGTTTTACCCAAGCAAATTGGAGTTACAGTGTGACTTCATTTCTGCTAATTTAATAAATTATTTTGGTCTCTTAGTCTCCCATGATGTTCATTCTGAGCTACTGTGTACTTCTTAGGCACCTGCCAGAAAGCAAACCCACACCCTACAGGGAGTAGAATGTTTTCAGCTTTGAAATCTCTGTGAAAGCGGACAGGACCCCAGAAATGATTTTCAGCTGGCTCATGCTGTTGATGGCAGGTGGAAAGCTGTCCTCTTCAATCCCACAATTTTACTGTTCACATTTCTGTTGTCAGCGACCGTCCTTCAACGTTTTTTTTTGCCAAATCAGGGGTGGGGGGGGAGGTGAAGAACACGCTTCCTTTTAAAAGATAAATTACCCCTGGCATTTAGTATCATCACCCCTGTACTGTTTGCTTTCTCTTTGTCACTTGAAGACAAAGTATTCTCTTGTATTCACACCTCAGCATTGGGCTCAAACGTTAGCAGCAGCTCTACCTTATGTACAGGAAGCAATTGCCTAAAGAATTCAGGCGAAAGATCTTTCTTGTTTGATGCCATTGGATAAATGCTTCCGGCTATGGGTTTTGAGGTGATTACCACAAAACCCATTTTCTAAACCACCTTATGTTCCATTTAAATGTGCTTTAAATGTTACATTCTGTGGGAGCTTAAGATCTCTTGAGGGGAGGGCACAATGAAAGCAGTCTAATTCTATACCATTTGATCAAGGGATTAATTACTTGTATTTAAAATTCTAGATAATTGGAAAGGAAAACGTAGAGCCATCTAGAAGTCAGCTGGCAGGGAAACAGCAGATGGGAAATTTGCAGTGTCAAGAGGTTGCATGAGTAGAAACAGCTGCAAGGCCTTTCACACAGCGGAGCTGACTACTGCCAGAAAAGTCTTATTCTATACAACATGAGGTATTATTCCCAACATTCTGAAATACATTCCTTGGTGGGAATATTTGTGCAGAGCCACATGAAGTACATTAAATGAAAAAGGCATTGGAGATAACAACATGAATTAAAATAGTAATTTCTGATGCTTCCAAATTTTTCTCAATTTATCACACCATTGTAAGGTTTATCTGTATTAACTTAATTTGCACAAGACTCACAAAGTAGTTCTTATTGTTACCTCACTTCTTTGAAATTGAAGTATAGTGTACATAGAGAAAAATGAGTTTGGACAAATGCACAAGATACATAGCTGTCCT
This sequence comes from Spilogale gracilis, assembly GCA_004023965.1. Lineage (NCBI taxonomy): Eukaryota > Metazoa > Chordata > Mammalia > Carnivora > Mephitidae > Spilogale > Spilogale gracilis. The sequence continues at coordinate 16,351 of PITA01002114.1, read as the reverse complement.
TCAGGCTACAAATTTTCCTCATGGCCTTTGTAGAAAAGCTGTCTTTCCTGTTCCATCTCCAGAGACCACCACTGATGTGATTTCTGTCACTACCCTGTAGCTTACCTTATTCTAGAATTACATAGAAGTGAAATTCTAAAGTAAGTACTCTTTTGTGCCTGGCTTCTTAGACTCAGATTCATCCATTTTTGTAACATAAATCAGTAATAAACCAACATGAGAGTGTTCCACAATCAGTTTCCTCATTTTCCCATTGATGGGCATTTCTGATCTTTCCAGTTTTTAGCTGTTATGAGTAAGACTGGTGCCCATAGTCGTGTGCACATCTTTCTGTGAACATGTGATCTCAGTTCTTTTGGACTAGGATTACAAGTGGGAGGCCATAGTTAGGGTGCTTGTTTCATTTTATAGAAAACAGCCAGGCATTTTCTCATACTGGTTGTATCATTTAGCATTCCCACCAACAACGTCTGAGAATTCCAATTCCCCATCCTCACCAACATTTGGTGTTGGTACCCTCTTTAAATTTTGTCCTTGCTTATGGGTGTGTGGTTGTATCTTTTGCTTTTTATTTGTATGTCCCTGAGGAATCATAATACTAAGCGTACTTTTGTTTGCTTACTGACCCTTTTGTATTGTTCCACTGTGAGGCATCTGTTGTTAAAGTCCTCTGTCTACTTTTAATCGAAGTCGTTTGTATTATTATTGAATATTAAGAGTTCTTTGTACATCATGGATACAAATCCATTGTCAGGAATATGTAATGTGCATATAATCTTCCTGTGTGTGGCTTCACTATTCATTATTTAATGGAGTATTTTAATGAGTGGAAGTTTTAAATTTTGAGGAGGTCCAGTTTCATTCTTTTCTTTCAGGGTGAATGTTTGTAGTGTTTGAGATAAGAAAACTTTGTCTACACCAAGATGATCGTGGTCGTCTACTAGGTTTTATTTCAGAAACCTTATGGCTGTGACCTTGATGTTTGGGCTTATGATTCATCTTTTGTTTTTTTAAGTATGGTGTCAAGGAGGTATTAACATTTATTTTTTTCCATTTAGAGATTCAGCTCTAGCATCATTTAGGGGAAAAAAAAAAGAACTTTACCTTCCCCTGTTGAATTAATTACTTTAATACCTTTGTCAAAAATTAACTGACATCGTTAACAGTGGCACGTCTCTATTTCAGGCTTTTTCTCTTATGTTCCATTGATCTCTATTTTTACTTTACACTGACAATTTTCTTTCAGAACTTGAACAATGTAGTTCCATTGTCTTCTGGCTTAAATTATTTCTGATGGGAAGTAGAGCTCATTCTTACTGTTCTTTTCTTATATGTAATGTGCCTTTTTCTCTAGCTTCTAAAAAATCTCCCTTTTACGATTTTTAGTATTTTGACTACAGTGTGCCTAGGTGTGTTTTTCACTATGCTTAATCTACTTGGGATTTGTTAAATGTCTTGGATCTTTGGGCTTATTATTGTCATCAGATTTGGTGAACTATGATCGTGATTTTTGCAAATATGTATTTTACCCTCAGTCTCTGTCTCTCTTTCTTGGACTCAGAAGTAATATATGTAAGAGCACCCAATAATGTCCAACAGGTCAGAGTCTCTTTATTTTTGGTCCCTTATGTTTTGTCATGCTTCAGCTTGAATGGTTTCTATTAACCTATTGGTGAATTTCCTGATCCTTCCTTCTCTGATATCTCATGTATCAATGAAAATATATTCAGGAAAACCTCCAATTCAGATAAAGCAAATGATGTTATTCAAAGAAAAAAATATTTTATGATACTCTTTTCTCTATTTTATACTCATATTTTAAAAAGTTCTCAGACATTATGGTAGTGGTTTTAAAGTCCTTGTATACTAATTTCAACTTCTGTGACATCTCTGTGTCTATGTCTATTGATTGTTTATTTCCATTATGGATTATATATTATTCTTTAATTTGTGTCAAACATTTTGAATGATACATTTTTGAAAGTTTGAATTTATCTTACTTGAGAGAGTATTATAGAGATTTATTCTGTCACATAGTATATGGATGGGTCAACTTTATGCTGCGAAAACTTGGTTTTAGGCATTGTTTGAGCATCTAGAATATCCCTCACTTTAAGACTAGATTAGCCCTGGTCATAAGGTGTAGCTTTTCTGGGATAGCAATGAAATGTCTAGGGTTTTCAGTGAAGTCTGTACACTAAGTCCGATCCCAGTCATGTCTCCCAGAACAATGTAATACCTGAATCTGTGTTAACCTCACAATCCCCTAGTAGCTGCTTTTTCCAGGTCTCATGGGGTCTTGTTCTGACCTTAAACAGCTGAGTATTCAGCCAAATAATCGAGGGGATCGCTCAGTGAATATATTGTACCCAGCTCCTTCTACTCCAACTTTCTGTCCCACAAATCTCACCTCAGCAGCCCCAAATCCTCTCTTTATTTTGCACAGTGAGCTGGTTGACCTGTTTGTTTTCCACTTAAAAATACTAAATGGGAAAGTGTCTTCAGGCAGAAAGCTGGAGTGAAAAACATCATTTGTTTATCCATTACCCATAAACCACAGCATTCTACTGTTGGTTGTCCAATGCCCCAAACAGGTGTTTTCTACATTTTCTACTATTGTAACTTTTTATTGTGAGAGGATCAGTCTGATAATAATTATTAGGTCATATTTAGAATCAAAGTCCTTTAATTTTGATTTTTAAAGCTGAATAAACTGAGAAAAAGAGAGGCTAAAAACTTGACAAACATCCTGTAGCTTGGCAGAAACAGGATTTAAATCAATTCTTTCTGGCTTCAGAGTGTGTGTTCTAATGGAGAGCCTGCCTGCCAGTGGTGTTTTGAGATCTATTTTTTTAGGGTCTCAATTTGCTGAAGTGAAACTGAAAAAAAAAAAAAGTGTTATGTGGTAAGTCCTAGGCAGGTATACCAAAAGCCTAGTGACAAAGAAATAGAACATGGTGTTAGATAACCACGGAGGCAGTAGCCAATAACTTACTTTAGTCTCTGCTCCAGCCAGAAAGTACAAAAGATTGCAGTACATGGTTGTTGCTGTTATTTTCTGACCTTTGGCTCATTCAGTCCATGCAGCCTTACTCTAAGTACTCAACATCAGGGTCCCCTCCGTGAAAAACGAGAGACACTGAGGAGTGGCAACTCAGTCATTTATATCCTTGATATCACTTATCCCATTTATCGGGTCCAAAATAAACCATAGTGAAGGTAAATTGAGGCGAGCTGATATAATTTCTGTCAGTCTTTTATCTTAGTCTTTGATGGTTGGCTAATAGAACGAGGCTCAAAATTATATCCAAAAGTAATTCTGTGGGATGCCTGGGTGACTCGGTTGGGCATTCTACTCTTGATTTCGGTTCAGATCATGATCTCGGAGTCCTGGGATTAGACTTTATGACAGACTCTGTACTCAGTTCACTGGGGAGTGTGCTTGAGAGTCTTTGCCTCTGCCTCTCCCCCCACTTGAGCTCTCACACATGCTTTCTCTCTCTCAAATAAAAAAAGAAAAAAGAAATCTATAAAAACAAATCCTTTTATAATCATCTTCTCCATAAACTTCAGATTAATTAGACTCTAAAACTTAAGCAGCCTTAGAGATACTTTTTACAAGATTACCAGGCTCATAAAAATTTCTAGTGGCACTGCTCACAATAACACTTATGTTCCTTATAATAGAGTGTCACAAATAAAACAGGACAAAGTTTTCTCTGTAATGGGGAATTTTGATTTTGCTTTGGCTTTGTTTTTAGACTCTGTGAACTCAGGTTTTTATTCCTAACTTGAATTTTACTTGATTTACTAGTTATAAATCAATATATATTTGACACGAGATGTCCCAGAAGCTTCCCTCAGAAAGAAGAGAAATACTTCCATATCATCTTTACAACCTTTCAAGGTGATAAGCATTTTATCAGTTCTTTCTTAAGGGAAAAAAACAAACAGTTACCTTGGTATAGTCCCAATTATGAACACATTATTTTAATTTTTTAATGGGAATTACTGCAGAAAGATTAGGATTATAGATTCCGAAAGGACAAAAATTGTTACTTACAAAAATATTTATGACATGTCTATTGGAAATAAGATATGCTAGTTTAATTCATTAGTTCTTCATAAAAGAAAGCAATTGAAGTTAGTAGAAAAACCTTGATCAAGGGCATAAACCAAATGGGAAATTGTCTCCATCTTCAAGTGCAAGAAACTAAAGCTTTAAGTGGCACTAAATATAAAAGAGGTATCAGCCTCCCCATGCCCTCTTCACTGGGAGCTTAGACACCCGACTTAGAAGCTGGAAACCACTGCAGCCAAATGTGGACCATGTGACCTCAGTGACTAGTTACTGAACTAGGAGTACCTGTGGGACTGACAGTATCTAATTCTCTAATCGGCTAGAGATCAATCACGTTCTCTACACTTAAACTAAGAAGTGCTATGAGGGAAAAGATACGGGAAGTTGATTTCAATGGACATGGAGGTGGCCTGAGGTAGTGATTTCTAGTTACATGCTTCCAACTCAGTAGAAAAAGATCTGCATGAAAGGTGGAGCAAGCATTTAGAGATGAACAGAAGGAAAAGACCAAATGCTTCATAAGAGGCAGATGAACAAACCATGTTTTCTTGTTTCCCAATTCCTGATTTTACACGTGTACCTGTATTTCAGTTTTTATACCTTTGAAGTTGCCTGGGGAGTCCTTGAAATTAATGTCCCTATGGTAGAACTGGCTTGCATGCCCAGCTTTCTTGTAATAAATACTCATTAAGGTGCTTAACTGCCAAGGTCTGATTGTCCTTAAAAAAAAAAAAAAATTAGAATGAACTGGCCTGACTTTTAAAAGTTTCTTTGGAAATGATTATCTCCAAAAGCAAAGGGTGACCCATCCACCTACCTAATTAAGATCTGCGGTCACTTTGAAAATTAATGAGCCAAGCTAATGAACCATGTTCAAGAAATAACCTGCTCTTTTGTATTACCAGGCTTGGTGCCTGAGAATCAGCATAATCAAATCAGGAAATGGAATCTTCCCTTTGGTTTCTGGTAGCATATGTTAATTATTTCCATAGGTTATATCAAAATAGCAATGGTTCTGTCTCTTATTCCTCTTGTGATGTATATATAATCTTCACTAGCAGGACTTTTTGTTTATCCTCATGACCTTATTAAAGTTAGATTTTGCCTAATGTTAATGTGCCAAAATGGGATTGGAAACAATTTGTTTCCTTTATCCTACTTCATTCTCAAGCATTAGAAACAATCAGTGTAATTGGTTGTTTGCACCAAAAGGACTTCCCCTGAGATTACCACATCAGCCAGTTCTAAATCGAATAGAATCTATTGTTTGCACAGCATTTTATAGTTTTTCAGGTGCTGTACTGTGCAGCATCTCATTTTGTCCTCAGTAATAGATTGTTTTGCCGATGAAGAGATAAAGACGAGGGAACTCTAGTCCATTTTATTAGGTGGATCCCACCTGGATAATCTCTCAAATAGTCACATTTTCAAAGTCCCCTTTGAAATATAAGATAAAGTTTCGAGGATTAAAACATGGACATTTACACAGGTTCTGGTATTAGGACCTGGACATTTTTGAAAGGACCGATATTCTCCCTACTAGATTCAGTAAAGGCTCATTCCTTGAGGTTTCCTTTCAAGTTCAAGAAAGGACTATGAACAAAGATTTTTGAGACCTCTTTTCCAGTATGGTTCAAATAGCAAAAATAATATTCTAAGAAGACTAATAATTTTAAGTACCGTAAGAACTTGCAAGCCATAAAATTCATCATAAACACCTCTTGTGGTCTCCTGTATTAAAGCTAGGACACTGATAATAATTTCAGTCTTATACAGTCTGGGATTTAAGAAAATACAGTTCACACTGCTTATTGTAGTAAGTCTGAGACTGTTTCATTGTAGTAAGTCTAAGATTGTTTCCTAGTATGTAATCCTAGTCACCGAATGACGTATTTTACTTTGCCTCATTGTACTCCCTAAATCAGAAAAAACTGTCAAAATAGGCATTGCCACATGTAATCCCTTTAGTTTTCAAAAAGAATATTTTCTCAACCCTGCTGTCTACGTGTATTTTTAGTGCATCATTCTAGAACAGATAATCCCTAGTGTGCATATAAAAATGCATACATACGTTGTCTACTCCATAGGTTTATCTCCATGGCTGTTCTCTTCATTCCTTAGACTTTGATCTGTTTCTGACTCATTCCAGGTCCCTGATAAAATCTGCTGAGCCATTTACCCTTACATGTTCATCCTACTGTGGGCTTCTTTTTACCTCCACACTAACTGTAGTTCTGCCCTTTTTGGGGGGATTTCCCTCTTCCCCAAAGTGGTCCTGGTGTACCCCTGGGTGCAGTTATAGTTTAAAATCAGTCCATTTGTGTTTGGAAGCTGGACCATAGGCAGTGCCCACTCCTCCAGAAGTCCATAGGTGTGAGTTCAGGGATAAGTGCCTGGGCAATAGTAATAGGTAATGGATATACACCACCTCTTCATGCCATTTCATTATGCCTCTAGACTTGCTCAAGTCTTTTGAAAGTATTCCTTTCATCTCCCTATGGATCTTATAGCCTTACATACCTAGCTTCTAAGCCCTCCTAACCTTTGTGCGTGGAGTGGTTTGAGTCTCCCAGGTCACGATAGGCAACTATGGCCACACGGTCACTTCATGTCCCATGCTCAGATGCTCAATCTCTGCTATGTCCCAGGTGCATTCTAAGATTTGCTTTATGGATAGTGTGCCATTTGGGGGGGGGGGAATTGACTAGCCTCCCCCCTCCCAGAATTCTAGGTTCATCTAGAATGAACCTGCGGTTCATCTACTGAGAATTTTCCGGTGCCTCTTTTTCTACCACAGGTACCTCGAATACCCTAGGTTATATGTCTCAAGTGGCAGAGCTGCTCGTACTGCAGACCTCGACCTACTAGAGCCTTTGCTTGTTCTGGACCTCACTCAAAACTCGCAGACATTCACCTTACCCAGTAAATAGCCAGAAGAGTATTCACAAGTGCTGCTTCCAAAAGCCCTAGAGGATTGCCAGGCATTTTGTTGCGCTCTCAGTGGTAGGAGTACAGGTTGCAGCATCTTGTCCTTCACTTGGCAGGGGATGTCTCAGCATACTTCAGCTGATTGGACATCTGACATCTTTACCAATGTAGCAGACCCCTGCATTTTTGTGAGATTTATTACCCAACTTCTGCTATACACGTGTTTTTATCAAGGCATTCTGAAATTACAGTGTGCCATAAAAACATGGAGTGAAAGTAATGTCCGACAGAATCTCCAGCCTGTCCAACTCCCTTGTAGTTCTGTTGTAGAGCAGGTAGAAGAGTTATTACTGACCTGAAGACAGACTGAGCTATGCCATTGGCTACTTAGTATAAAAACAGATCACCTCTTATTCTTCCTGGTGGGTATGGGGGAAGAAATGCATTTAAAGATGAATAGCAACCAACTATATGCTAGGGGCTTCAATTGGAGATACTACTTGGGTAAGTGTGTGATGATAATATACGGACATATATCATGATCCATCCAGTTTTTGCAAGCGACAGATCACTACATTAAATGAAGATCTGATTGAAATAGCTCTCCTTGTATTCTTGAAGACTTGGAGTGCAGTGCTAATATGTTTTTCCCTGGGATGAGTTATTACTTGACTTACTGCATTGGCAGGAATAAGGAAGGCACATTTTCAGGAGATCTACTTGGCCTTCCAAGCTTGGGTTTAATGGGTCAAAGAACAAATGTGGGCATTCCATTAGGAATATATACTTAGGAATTGGAGACATGGATCTAATGGACCTGCTGTGTGATTACAACTCCATTTATTACTGGACACTGGTATGTCCTTATTCCAACAGGGGGTGAGTGATCATTCCCTAGGGTCATTGTCAGTACAGACCCTGGATCGAACAGCCTTCAGAAGGCATGCGTATTCCCTTTTCTCTGTTGTATTTGTACCTTCATAAATGACTGCAAATGTCTTTTTGGGGAAGCACGTGAAGAATCAAGTGTATACAGTACTGTATATTTTTTTTATAGGCTCTTCCCTCACTGAGACCCAATCTCTCCTTTAGTCAATAGATTCTGGATTCAAGAAGTGATTCAGAAAGAAAACTGTGTAAGGGATCAGGACCTTCTGGTGGGTATCTGACCTCAGCTTTCTACTCATAGAATCCTGACTTTTTCAGGAGGCCTAAGTCTACACTTGGCTTAACTTATGCAACTGTGGAGGCTCTAGAGCAGTATAACCCAATAGAAGCATAATGTGTAGAAAGAAACAGGAGAAATTAGTTTCAATATATTTTATTGAATCTCAAATATATACTCAAAGTATATATTTTTAAAAATATATATTTTATATATATACCTATATACTTACATAATTCATACATATAAATTCATTTATATACTTAAATAATTTCAAAGTATATATATAATCTCAAAGTATTGTCATTTCAATGTGTAATCAGTGCTTTAAAAAATAAGTGGCACATTTTACATTCCTTCTTTCTTAGTAAGTTTTCAAAATCTCTATTTTATACTTCCAACACATCTCTGTTCCAGTTAGCCATTTCACGGGCTCAGTAGCCACATGTGGCTAGAATATACTGGACAGAACAACATTCTTTTTTTTTTATTATTTTTTTGGACAGAACAACTTTAGAGCATAATTGTGCCACAGAGTTGTCCCACCTCCATATTAGTCAGTTAGGGGGAAGTGGGTGTGAAACATTCTTACACACTGCTGGCTGATGTGGCTCTCAGTAGTCAAAGGCAATTCTCTGAAAAGAACAAGAAGCTCGGGGCACCTGGGTGGCTCAGTTGGTTGAGCGATTGCCTTCAGCTCGGGTCATGATCCCGGAGACCCGGGATCGAGCCCCACATCGGGCTCCCTGCTCAGCGGGAAGCCTGCTTCTCCTTCTCTCACTCCCCCTGCTTGTGTTCCCTCTCTGACTGTGTTTCTCTCTGTCAAATAAATAAATAAAATCTTAAAAAAAAAAAAAGAAGCTAATACCACAGCACTTGGAGCTGTTAGGGAATAGGTACTTTGCCTGAAAGAGGGATCTGTTTGGGAGCCACATGGTGTCCACTACACCAAGTTACTTAAAATCATTTATGTTACCCGGATCCAAAAATCCTATGTTGTAACAATATCTGAAATGTAATTTTTTTTGTAACCCCATACCCTTATTTTTAAGAATCTTTGCTGTTATGAGCTATCCCCCAGAGCTTCAAGTGTTGGGGAGTTCTTAATGGAGAAAAAGGGAGCAAAACAGATCTGTTATATTCAACTGGATAAATCTGTCAAGTTAAAAAGCCTTCATTTAAAGAAGTGGCAATTAAAACTTGCTTCTAGAACCACCCAGAAAAATGAAAATTAAGAAACTCCGAGGGTAGAGTCCAACCCTCCCAATGATTCCCACGTATGCTCAAAATAGGACATTAAATCCATGTCCCCTTGGAGAAGGCCTAGCTGTGCTGCCCTAGCATAGCAAAGGGAGCCTCATGAAATACCCAGGTTTCTTGACCTCCTTTCCAAAGGCCCACTAGCTGTCTAGATTAACAACCCAAATGCTGTATGCATTTTTCATGAGAAATCTGGGAGGAGGAGATGGCCTTCATATCTGATGCATTCATAATTAAGATAGCATAACTTACTGCCTCTGTGTTGTAGAATGCTTGAGGCTAGTGTTCTATTTTCAGAGTTTAAAAATGATTTTGAGTTTTTACTGAATATATTTCTGGGGGAAGGGGGAGCCCACTATGACACCTGCTGGTGCAGTAGACCTAACACACTGTCAGAAACAGAAAGCACAGCCAAAGAGCTTTGACTAACTGTTCTTCCAAGCTGCTTAGATTGGCTAAATTCATAGCCAGGTAGATCTGGTGCATTCACAAAGTACTAATTAATTTGTTCTTGGGATGCAAGGCACCTGGCTAAGTTACAAAGAACAAGCAAGTAAGCAGGAGATAAAGTAAGTTCATTGAGAGCCCAGACACAGAAAAGTCCATCAAAACAGAGGCAAGGGACCTAAAATACTTGGAAGACTGTCCTTAAATTCAAATAAGGAGGTTTTTATTTAATTTTTACTTTTTGGTCACTTAAAGATTAACCACAGGGGGTCTTGAGGACTCAATTTGAGAAGCATCCCATGAGCAGTTTAGGATGGCTGGTTTTTTCACTTACTGCAACAGGGATCAGATGTACAAGAGCAGATCCTGTGATCATGGGGCACCTCTGGTGGGTAACGTGGTCTTCCAGGTAATCCTGAACAAGTGTATACTACTTTGTTTAGATTATGAACAAAGTAAAATCATTTAGAACATTATCACAGACAACTTGGAACCCTCTCCCCCAAGACTGTTAAAGTAGCTAAATTCAAGAAACACCGTACTGAATGCTTTTCTCTTTGCTTTTTTCCTCCATTCTCTGAAAATTTAAGAATCCCTTATTGTGAAAATTGTTCTAGAATTGGGAGATTAAGTTAATTTCCTTCTGCAGTCTCCAATGTGAATGGTAAATTTCTTTTCTAATAAAGAAATACCCATAGATGAAAATGTGGCAGCTTGATTATAACAACTAGGACAGGATAATGACAGAGGGTTTGGATACTGAATTTGATTAGTTTAAAGCCAATTGCTGTTCTTTTATTCCAATTCCAATCCATTGTGAAACTGCAAAAGTTGTTGTAAACATTTGCAAATGTACTCTAAATGTTTACTAAAATATGAAATAAGCAATATAATATTAAAATGCGCTCTTCTATATATAATACTTCTGTTATCTTACATGATTTCATCTTTCATGATTTCATATCTTTCTTCCTCATTTCTTCACTGATAAATCTTGCCCTATGCACCTTGGCTTCTTGAACCACTTTCAAAGAACTAGAACCTATGAAAGTGTAACATTGAAAGGTTGTGATGAATAAAACAGGTGTGTATGTGTATGTATCTGTGTGAGAGAGAGTTTTAGGTACCAGCTGCATTACTGAATTCTAATCATGCCCATTTCTTATGATAATACTGTTGATGTGTGGTGGTGCTTACTAGTAGAGATTACATTTATATTAGAATCATGCTACCTCCATTTACCAGTCGCATGGTGCCGAGAAAGCCTTTCAACTTCTTCCTGCTCACTTTCTCTCTCTCTAAAATAGAAACAATAATAGTACCTGCTCATGTAAAATAGTTTGAACACTATCTGACACATGGTAAGAACACATAAAAATGTTGGATATTGTTAATAAAATACCAGAACTTGTCATTTATTTTATATTTTTTAGAGAGATGCATAAACCACTTTGAAGCCAGTTATTTTATAGTCTCTCAAGGCATGCTTTTGGATAAGATGGAAAAATAAGACAAAATAGAATTTTAATAAAGTAAAATCACTAAAGAACCAAATCATAAGCATTTTGATTAGTGGACTGATGTCACTGATCAGGGAAATCTACTGTATTTTTAGTATTCTTTGTCTACTCTTGGCCTATTTAATATTACTGTCAATGACCTAAATAAAGATGGAAAGGCATACTTAAATTTTCAGGTAAAAATGAGTTTATAAATACAATGTCTATATTTAACAGAATCAGTAAAGATAATAGGAGCCCCATCTATTGAACACATTGTGACCAGCAACTTATAGCATTATATCTGTAACCTATGGGATGGTCCTTTGAGTCTGGTATTATTAACTCATATTGTAGGACATTTTCTTTCTCTAATAAAAAAGTCTTGAGAGGGTGCCTGGGTGGCTCAGTGGGTTAAAGCCTCTGCCTTCAGCTCAGGTCGTGATCCCGGGGTCCTGGGATTGAGGCCCGCATAGGGCTCTGTGCTCACAGGGAACCTCTGTGTTTCCTCCTCTTTCTCTGCCTGCCTCTCTGCCTACCTGTGATCTCACTCTCTGTCAAATAAATAAATAAAATATTAAAAAAAAAAAAAAAAGCCTTGAGGGAAACCACCTTCCCCTTAAAGGTCCAACTTCAGCTCTAGGCCCAGGAGTGGATCATGTTTGATGAAACCAGCAGTTATCTAACTGTAGTCTCAACCCACAATCTCTGTATCATCCACAGTTTGGCTAGAAAAGGAAATGCCTGGGCCGTGCCTCAGACCTAATGAATCAAACTCTAGCAGCAGCAGCCAAGAAATTCACGTTTTCACAAGACCTCCAGATGATTCTGATAAATAGTTTGAGACCATTGATCTAAGACAGTCTGATGACCTCACAGCCCTTGCTAGGGACTGATATAAGCATAGTCATGTGATAAAATTCTGGCCATTAAGATATGAGGAGAAATAATGAGATACTTCTCAGAAACTTGTTCTTTCTTAAAAAGAAGAGTTTTGAAAAAGGAGTCCCTGTTTTATTGGGGGACATATTCCTACCTTTGATGCATGGAACTATGGCAGCCATTTGAAGTCAGAAAGGGAATTTGCTATGTAGCCAAATGGGAAGAGGGAAGGAGCCTGAATCTTGATGATATCACTTCGCCACCAAATTTATCAAAACTAAAATTGTCTTGTCTCCAGACTTACTGTACTTGCATTGAAATAAAATTGACATACAATGTTGTATTTGTTTCAAATGTAAAACACTTGATTTGACAATACTGTACATAACTCAGTGCTCAGCATTGTAAGTATAGACACCATCTTTCACCACACATCATTATTACAGTATCATTGACCCAGTTCCCTGGGCTGAACTTCTCATCACAATGACTTGTTTTGTAACTGGAATTTTGTATTTCTTAATCCCCTTCATCTCTTTTGCTTATCCCCCATCCTCCTTCCCTCTGGCAATGACCATTTGTTCTCTGTCTTTAAGAGTGGGGGTTTTTTGTTTGTTTTTTTTTTTTTGGACTCCACAGATAAGTGAAATATACAGTATTGCTCTTTGCCTGACATAGCATAGTATCCCATAGGTCCATCCATGCTGTTGCAAAGGTCAAGATTTCTTTTTATGACTGGGTGATATTTCTATACACACTTTTGTATATATACATATGTATATATTACCACTATTGGTTGCTTCTCTATCTTGGCTATTATAAATAATACTGCAATAAATCTAGGGTACATATATCTCTTCCAATTAGTGTTTCTGTATTCTTTGTAGAAATACCTTATAGTGGAATTATTGGATCACATGTGTATTTTTAATTTTTTGAGGAAACCACATACTGTTTTCCATAGAAATTTCACCAATTAGCCTTCTCACCAATTGGCATACAAGGATTCCGTTTTCTCCACATCCACCCCAACACCTGGAATTTCTTGCCTTTTTTATATTAAGCACTCTCTGGTTTAAGTTGGTATCTTGTTTTGATTTGTATTTTCCTGATGATTGGTAATGCTGAGCATCTTTTAATGTGTCTACTGGTCCTCTGTCATCTTTGGAAAAATGGCTATTTAGGTACTCTGTCCGTATTTATATATTTTAGATCTTAACCCCTTATGAAATACATTATTTGCAAATACCTTCTCTCATTCAGTAGGTTGCCTTTTTGTTTTCTGAATGGATTCTTTTGCTGTGCAAAGCATTTATTTTGGTGTAGTTCCAATAGTTAGTTTTTGCTTTTATTTCTCTTGTCTGAGGAAATCTATTTAGAAAATAAATGTTGCTGCCACTGATGTTCAAGAGATTACTGCCTGTATTTTCTTCTCTGATTTTTATGGTTTTGATCATATATTTAGTCCTTTAATCCACTTTTAATTTATTTTTGCATGTGATGTAGGAAAGTGGTCCACGTTACCTTGGTATGGAGTTGTCCAGTTTTCCTAGCACATTTGTTGAAGAGACTATCTTTTCCCAATTTTATACTCTTGCTTCCTTAGTCATGGATTAATTGACCATACAGGTATGAGTCTATTTCTGGGTTTTCTAGCCTGTTATATTGATAGGTGTATCAGTTTTGTGCTAGTATCTTACTGTTTTTGATTACTTTAGCTTTGTAGTATAGTTTAAAATCTGAGAGTGTGTTACTTCTAGCTTTGTTCTTTTTCAGATTGTTTTGACTTCAGGGTTTATTGTGGTTTCATAAAAATTTTAGGATTTTTTTGTTCTAGTTCTATGAAAAATGCTATTTGTATTTTGATCAGAATTACACTGAACATGGAGAGTGCTTTGGGTCGTATGGTCATTTTAACAACAGTTGTTGGTTTGAATCTGTGAGTATGGTGTATCTTTCCATTATGTATTCTTTAATTTCTTTTCATCTATACTTACAGTTTTCAGAGTATAAGTCTTTCACCTCCTTGGTTAGATGTATTTGTTGGTATTTTACTGCTTTTGCTGTAATCATGAATGAGATTTTCTTCTTAATTTTTCGGCTAGTTCATTATTAGTGCATAGAAAGGCAACAGATTTCTGTATGTGAGTATTGCATCCTGAAATTTTACTGAATTCATTGATCAATTCTGATTGTTTTTTGGTAGTCTTTAGGGTTTTCCACATATAGAAGAATGTTGTGTGCGAAGAGTGACAGTTTTACTTGATAGTTACCAAGTTGAAAAACTTTTAAATCTTTTTCTTGTGTGATGGCTACAGCTAGGACTTACAGTACTATGTTGAATAAAAGTGGCAAGAGTAAAACATCCTTATCGTGTTCCTAATCTTGGAAGAAAAGCTCTCCATTTTCCACAATGGAATACGATATTAGTTACGGGTTTTTCATATGTTGTCTTTATTATGTTGAGGTTTATGCCCTCTAAACACACTTTGTTGAGAGTTTTAATCATGAACAGCTGTTGGATTTTTGTCAAATGATTTTTTTTTTGCATCTGTTGAGCAATACAGTTTTTATCCCTCCTTTTATTTATGTAATGTTTCACATTGAATGATTCCTGACTATTGAATCAAGCTTACATTCCAGGAATAAGTATTACTTCATCATGGTGAATGATCATTTTAATGTATTGTTGAATTCAGTTTGCTAACATTTTGTTAAAGTTTTTCTTTGTTCATAAGATACATTGGCATGTACTTTTATTGTTACTGTCTTTATCTGGTTTTGGTCTCCACATAATACCAAACTTGTAAAATGAATTTGGAATATTAACTCTTTTTTAGGTATTTGGTAGAATTTACTGTGAAGCCATATAGTCCTAGACATTGTTTGTTGGGAGTGTTTGATTACTAAATCAATTTCATTACCAGTAATTGGTCTGTTCAGTTTCAAGAGATTATATATTTCTAGGAACTTACCCATTTCTTCTAGGTTGTCCAATTATAGCATATAATTTTCAGTCTTTTCATTCTTTGTATTTTCTTGTTCATTTCTCCTTATTCATTTCTGATTTTTTTTTCAATGAATTTGGTTGACAGTTCATCAATTTTGTTTTATCTTTTCAAAGAACTAGCTCTTGGTTTCATTGGTGTTTTCTATTTTTTGTAGTTTCTCCCATCTTTATTATTTTCTTCTTTCTATTATCTTTGTTCTTTTGCTAGCTTATTTGATTGTAAACTTAGATTGTTTGAGATTTCTCTCTTTTCTTGGGATAGACCTGTATCACTATAAACTTCCCCCTAAGAACTGCTTCTGCTGTGTGTCAAAGATACAGGACTCTTTATTTTTTTTATTTTTTTTATTTTCATTTTCATTCATCTTCATGTATTTTTAGATTTGCTCTTTATTACCTTCAGTGATGCATTGGTTATTTAGTAACATGTTGTTCAGCTTCCATGTGTATGTGTTTTTTCCCCAGTTTTTTCTTGTAATTGATTTCTAGTTTCATACCATCATGGTCAGAAAAAATGCTTGAAGTGATTTCAGTTTTCTAAAATTTATTGACTTGTTTTGTGGCTTAACATGTGATTTATCCTGGAGAAAAAAAAATGTGGATTTTCTGTTTTTGAATGGAAAGTTTCATATATGTATATCTGTTGGGGCCATGTAGTCTACTGTGGCCTTCAGGGGCACGGTTTTCCTTTCTGATTTTCTCTATGGCTGATGTATTCATTGATATAAGGGACGTGTTAAAGTCCCCAGGATTACTGCATTACTGCCAATCTGTTAGTTTATGTGCATTAATAACTACTTAATGTGTTCAGGTTCTCCTGTATTGGGTGCATTGGATATTTACAACTAAATGCTATTGTTGGATTGATCCCTTTATCATTATGTAATGACCTTCTTCTCTCTGGCTACAGTATTTGATTGATTGATTGATGGTAGAGAGGGGCATAGGAAGAGAGTGAGAGAGAATTTTAAGCAGTCTCCATGCCCAGCAAGGAGCCTGACATAGAGTTACATCTCATAACTTTTGAGATCATGACCTGAGCTGAAATCAAGTTAACTTACTGAAGCACCCAGGTACCA